>CM053792.1:566594551-566754551 GCA_028749045.1 Cupressus sempervirens
TGCTTTGTTTGGAATGACTAACAAAGCACCAACTAGGTCATTTTTATAGGCAACTTTGGGTATTGGCCTAAATTTGGGTTGTTTAACTTCATTACTAACAAGTTGAAACTCATGATCATCCTTTACCTTTGTGGTTTTAGACCTAGATGCCATCTTGACCAAACTAGGGTTTAATATTTAAATGAACTTTCAAATACTGCATAGCTCGACACTTGATGAAATACCTTTGAATTGAAGAGTTTGAGTTGAATTTCTATTGGGATTGGTGCAAGTCACTACTAAATCACTATTTTATTACCTCTTTGCTCTTCTCATTTTTTCTTTGTGTTCAAATGGCTTGAAAATGAGTGATTTTCAACTTTATTAGGTTCAAAACCTAGCATTTATTGCATAGTGCTTACAGTTGTACACTTGGCACTTGAAGGATTCATTGTAACTCAGCTCCCATTTTAATTCACTTACTCAACTTCCACTAACTTATCTCATTTTGCATCAACTAGACTTTCCAACTCGGCATATACTGGAGTTTCACTCGGCATCCAAGGGTAGCTCGGCATCTTCTACAAAAAATTTCAATTTCTAACTTGACATCTTTTCTTCTGCATATTTATTTTTGGTAGCACTTCTTTGTTCTTTTGGAACTGATGTATGATTTGACTTAGTATATCAGTCCCATACATTTTCCTTTTCTTAGTTGGATGAAGTGTGATCACTTGAACTCTTAGGTGAAGTGATCTCTCCATTAGATGTACTTGATCCATCTTTTCTTTTTCATGTCTTTTTCATTTCTACCCTGATGTGTTCCACATTAACTTTTTATTTTCCCTTGTTGACTTCTGACTTGGTTGCCTTGGTCTTTGTTGGACAATTCCTACTGACATGTCCTATCTTCAAGCAACTAAAACATGTGGTTTGGCTTAACCACCTACTATAATTTCCCTTGAAATTTGTTCTTATGCAGTTCTGAGGAACATCACAATATTCTTGACAGTAGTGACAACTTTTCCTGGTATTGTAATCCCAATTGTAGTGGTGTGCATAGTTGTTTCTCCTTGCAGGATGATTAGGTGTCTGCATAGGCTTTGATCTACACTCAAAAGCTATATGTCCATACTTTTTGCAATTGTAGCAATGACCATCAAATCTTGGTGTCCTAATGGTCTTTTTTTTGAAGTCTTGTGTTAAGTGTCCTTGCATGTTACACTTGTGATAGTAACTTTTGTTTTTGGATGTGTCCTACTAATTGATCTTTTTACTTCTACAAACATTAGTAGTGTGCCTCTTTTTATTATAGAAATGAAAAGTAGGTTTAGTGTTCTTACCTTTGTTGATTCTTTCTTCTACAGTCTTGGATGATTCACCTTGTTTAGTGATGGTGTACCCAAGTCCTAAAGTATCATTACTAGCCCTTAGTGATTTCAATAATTGTTCAAAGTATTTGATAGCCTCATTGGGTTTGTTGTAGCTTTTTGCTATCTCCTTTTCTCTCTTAAGTTCATTCTGCAACTGTCCATTCCACATCTTCAAGGTGGAGATCTCAATGTCTTTCATGTTTAGCTCATGATGAGCATTCATCATTTGGCTTAAGCTGTCTAGCTGAATGTTTGAGATCTTTTCAAACTCAATTGTCTTCTCCTCTAGTCTATTGGTGAGATTTCTCTTGTCATCAATAGCTCTTTTCTTTTGTTCAATTACTTCACAAAGCATTATGTCTTGTGATTCTTATTCAAGCTTGAGTAATCTAATTTCTTCAGCTTGTGCTCTATTTTTCTCCATTAATTCTGCTATTCCTACATCAAACTCCTCAAAATCTCCATTGGCAAACACTTGTGTCATGTCAATCTCCTTGTAGTGTATGTCATTTTAAACTTTGGTTATCTCCTTTCTTCTTTTCAAGGATTTTCTCAGTTCCTCTCTAGCTTCCTCTACCTTGTGTAGAGTGAGATGCACATCAATCACTTGATTGTCAATAATCTTCCCAAGTTTGAAGACTTCCATCTTTTGACCATTTTCTCCAAGATATTAGGCTTCTCCTTTGTGAGAACCAATGCTCTGATACAATTTTTGGAATGTTCAAATGGGAAGAGTACTTCTGAGAGGTGGGGGGTGAATCAGAAGTACTAGTTTTATGCTTTTAAACCCTCATTAACATATAACTAAAAGTAAAGTACATTCATGTAAACATATAAGTAAACATGAAATGAAAGCATGCATCTATACATAACACAAAAGATTTGGTAACCCGGAAACCCTCCAAGAATAAGAAGGTAAAACTGGGGTAGGGATGACACCCACAAAAAATTACTGCAACAATATGTTCAACCACTTCTGATGGTCTGCCTTGTTAAAGGCCTACCCTATTAAAGGCTTTACACTATGTCAATAGTGACCTAGTTAGAGGATTTACAAACACTTACGTGAAGTGTCACCCTGTTAAAGGATTTACAATTGGTTTTTAAACCCACCTAATACATAGGATTTTCAATCACCTTCTCCAAAGGTTTTCCCACCTAGCTGTTAAGCTAACCTATCAATATAGGATTTTAGCATCTAATACAATGGTAAGAAAGTATTAGAACATTTGACTTGATAGTATGCAATCTCTAATTTCTAGATTCAGACACTTGATCTACTTTCTTCTAATCTTGATCCTCTAAGATCTAATATCTGATCTTGTCTCTTGTCCCTTGTGCTATTCTGATCAACTGGATATGAAAATGCTGCTCTATTTCTCTAAGTCCTTCCTAATTCACTCTAAAATTTTGCTATAATCTCCCCATACATTGTTCTCATCCACACATGCAATGATTTTTCAACCTCCTTTTAAAGAATGTGAAGACTTAGGGTTAGGTATGGATCTACGATCCATATTGAGTCTCAAATTCCCACTCATTCCTTGCATTTTTCTTATTGGTTGCATGCCTTCTCCATTTTTCTAATTGGTTGAATGAAGATCACATAGGAAATGTAAATGATTCATCCTTATCCTTTTTCCTCTTTCAAAATCTCTCTATGTCGGCTCCAAAAATGATTTACATCTGAGTTTGTGAGAGTACAAACTCATATGTTGATTTTATGTTACTCAGACACATACTATATTATTGATGCTTGGCACATACTATCCTAAATTTCTTAGCACATGTTACATTTCTAGATTGCTTGGCACCTATTACACTATGTGTTGCTTGGCACATGAATATTCTTGAATTGCTTGGCACTTGAATACTACTCAGCACATGAAGTCACTCGACACCTATTAAGATTCTGACTCGGTAGCTACTATAACTCCCTTGGCATACATAGTGTACTCAACATATATGGTGGAATTGGTTAAGTATGTTGACACTTGAATGTCAAGACCATTCGAAGACCAACATATTTCATGTAGTAGTATGTCGACTTAGCCAACTAGTGGTGGTCCTCCTCTTGTTCCTCCCCTAGCTTCCTCCACAACTCCACAATCTCAAGACCTCTAAGATCCATAATCTCACAATCTCTCACTACCAATTGTGCATCCCTTGCTACTTCTTGTATCTATAGCTCCCTAACCTACCTCTAAGAGGTCCTTAATCTCTCCCTATCTCATTGTAGTGCATCTTGTGTATGTGCTAATGTATCTCCTCTAGGTGTTCCTTATAGTAGCTAGTCAAGCATTTCCTCGCCTCCTCTACCATCCTCCCATTATTCTCCCTAAGATGTCTACTATGGTGGCTCATCTACCCTCTACCTCTAGGCTTCCACTCCAACTACTCCTATGTTTTCCATCTCTCCATGGGTCTGAACATGAGACAATATTTTTGTTAGTGAACTACAACTAGAACTAGGATCCAATCTAATTACCTAAGGAGGAATGAAAACTGGGACTACTCTCTAGTGATGTGGAGGTGCTTGTTCCTATTGAACATCTAGATGGGGTGCTTTGGAAATAACTCCCACTAGATCTATGAATCTTGTAAATAGATGAGTAATACAATAATCCCTATACTTCAAAGTGACTCAATCATTTGCAAGATCAAAGAATAATTTCCATCTCATGATAGAAATCTCACAAACATCTTCCATGCATCTCATGGGATCTAGTCTCAAATACCAACACTTCTTCACCTCATCAATGAAGTGGGGCATAAGTGTAATACTCTTTTTAGATATCTTTTTGGTGCCCAATTTGTCTCTAGGCATGGATTAGCAAGACTCTCCCAATTTATTTTTTTGAGCAGGGCATCAGTGGATAAAATACCAATATATAGCCCAACTGAGAGTGGACATCATCTGATTGTTCTATGCCTCACTATGGCCTCCATGTAATTGACATAAAATCATCTAGTTGTCAATGCCATTAATTTTTCTTACCCAACCAGGGCTAGGTAATCTCTCCACTATAATAAAATATGTAGCTTTGTAAGGGATGGAAATAAACCTCAAAGACAGTGATGGGTAGATGCTCCCATGCTCACACCTATTGTACAAATACTCCTATTACCATGCTCTTCACACAATGGTATACAACCTTCTATACATCATGGAACATCTATGTCATCATGCATTGGCTCCATCCAAAGCAAGATGGATGGTCTATCATTCTCTATAGAATCTTGCTCCATTCACATGTGAGCCCATTATGTCCTCTGTCTAGCAATAGATAACACCCTACAAATTATCTCAATACAACTACAATTTGATGATCCTCCCCATATCTATGGACTAATTCATCCGATGGAACAGCTTTTTCAACTATGATATAATCCTAGAATATCTCACTTGTGGTTTTTTCCCAAGGTTATGATTGTGAATCAAACTCTATATGAGGCTTGTAGAAGGGAATCATCAACATTAAGTCATCTTGCTAAGGGGAAGCTGGAATGGTTTTTTTTTTCTATGGAAATGCTCTACAAGTATTGTGAGAAGATTGTGATTCACCTAAATATCAAGGATATCATGGAGATGCAACAAGACCAAAGTGTCAATATGTTCTCCTCCTACATCTATATGATGTCTAAAAAGACCTTCAATAGTTGGATAAGTGGAGAAAAAGGCAATATTAGGAAAGTCCACCTGGAGAAGAAAACAACATGAAAAGAATTAGTACTAAATCCATGAATAAATGGTCAAAGTAGTAAAAACTATGAAACACCCATACACATAGATGCTACAAGTGTCTTCAAAGCTAGCTAGAAGACAAAAGCTAAAAAATATTTACTTTTATACCCTGCAAAATGTCTCTATTTTCACATGAGAAAGCAACATTTCAAAAAATGGCATTAGGTCTCACACGAAACTCTAGTATTTGCCACATGAGTAAAACTATCATTTGAACTTTCTCATAGGATGTTGTGAGTAAACACTAGGTCTAGGGTTTCTTAGGTGACAGATGGACATGCCCCAAGCAAGAATTAGGAGATGTTCATGAGATGCTTAGTTTTTTTGGCCAAGTCTCATGTGAATTTTATCACTATTTGGGGCAAGTGAAAAGTTTTTGGTGTAAGAAAACACAAAATCAATTCTAAAAACATACCATAACTATGAAAAAATGAACAAAAAAGTATAAAACTTAAATTAGTGAGAAGGTATTTGAGCACTTACTCAAGGCAGGTAGTATGTTGGTCGGCTATGACATCTAAAAAGCTTGAATTGATGTGAGTGCACAAGGATCACCATGATGGCTTAGAGCTCAACTCAAAAAAGACAAACAAATAAATGATTTGAAAATGACCTTTTTGGGGCCTTATTTAGGTTTTGACCTAACCTTCAATAAGCTCTCCTATTGGCAAGTAACTCACCCCCTACCTAATTTAATTGTCATGGATCCATTTTTAGGCTCAAAATTGAAATCAAACACATGTAAACATCTCAAAATTGCAATTTAAAATTTTGGGACCAACACAAATGAACACTTGTGTAATCAATCCTTTTGATGTAGTTTTTATCCTAACATCTTGTTGCATCAACATTTTCTTAATATTTTCAACTTTTCCACCAAAAGTCAACTTTGGTCAACCAAGGTTAAACTTGGAGAAACTTGGTCAAACAAAACCCAAAATCACTTTGAATGGACTCCAAATATTTTGAAAACTACCCTCAATATATTTTTATCTATTATACACACTTTTACATCACCACTTACCTCTTTGGATCCAATAAATTTCTCTACATCACTATTTTGTTGTGTTACCTTTTGATTCAATCCTGAGGGGGTATGATGGATACATTTCTTACATCAATCAAATCTTGCTTCAAATTAGTCTTATCAAAGCTCAAAGTCCTCATTTCTAAGGTCATAGGTAATCTCTAGGGACATCTTTTTTCCTTGTATCTTGCATCAATTTGGTATTGTCTTATCTATCGACCATGTGATGGACTTTCTATTAGTTATCTTGGTCAGCTCTTGATAGTTCTTGTCATCTTTCAATGGACAAGTATATAGGTGTCCTACCTAGACTCCTAATGGTTAAGCCTCATTATGGGGATGATCTTATGACTTATGACAATTCTTATCATCTTTTCTTGATAGGTATATGGGTTCTTTATCTAGACTCCTTAGAATCAAGCCTCATTGTAAGGATGGTTTTGCTCTTATGGAAAAGTATCTAGATGTTCTATCAGGACTCTTTAGGATCAAGCATTTTTTTGGAGATGATTCTAAACTTTTAATGGATAGGTATCTAGGATTCCTATCTAGACTCCTAAGGGTTAAACTTCATTCTGGAGATAATCCTAAACTCTTTTCAAAAGATAGGTTTTCAATTGCTAACTTCTATGACAAATGAACTCCTGGGGATTGATTTTCATTCAAACTAAATTTAGAATATTTTATTTCTCATCATTTGGTATTTGTATCATCAATCTCGAAACTAATCTCAATGTTTATCTTATGCTTTAGAATTAGACTATTCTTTGAAGCAAAGCACTACTCACACATCAGCTCAAACAGGAGAAAACATAATACCCTAAAATTAGAATCCTAAATAGATTTTGTTCATTAATCTCAAAATATCAATCAATCAATCAATCAATCAAAAAAGTCCTAATTTATCAAGCATTTCTATTCTATTTTGATACTTGGTTTAAGTATCAATTGCAGAAAACCCTAAGTCTATAATAATCCTATCCTCTTATTTAATTCCTAAACATCAACTTGATTTACCTAATAAACCCTTCTAACTGAATTATTTTAATCAAAATTCCTAGTACATTTGATTAAATTAAATCACCCTTTAAGTGAAATAATACATAGAAAATGAATTATATATATTTAATTAAATAAAATTCCTCATTTTAGTTATTGGATTTAATTGATAAAATCATCAAATATGAGCTAATATTTAATTAAATTCTCAATATCTTCTAAAAGTACCTCTTGAGTTTAAAAAAAATGGAAACATAGCAAGCTAACTACCTCATTCACTTTAAAAGAAAATAGTTAACTTATTCTCACATGGAAACTTTCCATTCAAATTATACTCATAATCAATCTCCATTATTCATATGATTTGATATCTATGATTGATATGTTCTAGGTTTCTATAAATTAGGAACTTTTGTCTCTCATTAAGGAGGATGCAATTTGTGGATAACAAAACTCTATCAGTTTGAGTATTCACTATTTATGCATTCAAGTTATTTCATTGCTAGTTCTTATTGTCATTATAGTTGCTTAGCACTCTCATTTTAGATTGATATGCTTACATTTTATTTTATATTTTTTCTTATTATTATTAGATTAATTATCACATTCATGTTGGTTTAAAGAATAATTTTGACAGCTGAGTGTCAATACACTTAACCATTTTTCACTATAAATGCCGAGCAAAGAGTAGGTGCCGAGTAATATCAAGTGCCGAGTAATATCAAGTGCCAAGTAATATCAAGTGTCGAGTGATATCAAGTGCCGAGTTATTCAAGTACCAAGTAACATAAGGTGCCAAGTGATACAATTTTGTTTAGGTGCCGAGCTATCCAAGAAACAGCATGTGTCGAGTATCACTAATGCTTCAGGAGCTGAGTAACTTAGGATATTAGCATAAGAGTTTGGAATTGCACAAACTATGATGTAAACCATTTTTGTAGCCGACATAAGGTAAATCTTGAAAGATCTAGAGATAAGAATTAATCTTTTACATTTCCTATGCAATCTGCATACAGCCAATTGAAAAATTGGAAAGGCATGCAACCAATTAGCAAAAAGGGAAGTATTGAGCGGGAAATTGAGATTCAATGTGGATCGTAGATCCTTATCTAACCCTAAGTCTTTGAAGTCTTTTTAAGGAAGACAAAAAGATTCACTGTATAAAAAATAAAAAAAATAAAAAAGATGAGAGAAGGAGAATAGTGTTAAGGGAAAAACATAATGGAATTCAGTGAAAGAAGACATAGAGAGTAAGAGCAGCAATTCAATATTCAGTTGATCAGAAAAAAGCTAAGGAGACAAACAAAAATCAGATCTCAGAGGATCAAAATCAAAGAGAGAGCCAGAACAAGTGCCTGCATTCAGCAATCAAGGATTGCAAACTATCAGGTTTATAATACCTAATACTCTCTTACCATTGTATTAGAAAGGAAATCCTATCTAGATAGGTTGGCTTAACAGCTATTTGTAGATCCTTATCAATAGGTGATTAAATCCTTTAACAGGGTGACACTTCATGTTAAGTGTTTGTAAATCCTTTAACTAGGTCACTATTGACACAATGTAAAGCCTTTAACAGGGCAGATCGTTAGAAGTGGTTGAACAATATTACTGCAGTGAATTTTTGTGGGTATCATCCCCACCCCAGTTTTACCTTCTTATTTTTGGAGGGTTTCTGGGTTACCAAATTCCAGTGTTATGTGTTTTTGATGCATGTCTTAGTTTCATATTTTCATGATGTATTTACATGCATGCAATTTACTTACAGATAAAAAATTTATTGAATAAAGTGTAATGCTTTTGATTCACCCCCCCCCCCCCCACCCCTCTCATCAGTATTATTTCCATATTTGAATATTCCAACAATTGGTATCAGAGTGGATTAGGTTCTCACAAAAAAAAAGCCTAACAACTTGGAGGAAAAGATCTAAAGATGGAAATTTTCAAACTTGGAAAGATCATTGAAAATTAGGTGATAGATGTGCAACTTGCTCTGAATAGCTTGGAGGAATCTAGAGATAAGTTGAGAAACTCATTGAAAAGAAGGAAGGATTTAGCCATAGCCAAAAATGAGATAAACTACAAGGAGATTGATACCACAAATATATTTTCCAATGGAGATAGTAAAGAGTTTGATGCAGCAATTACAGAACTGATGGACAAAAACAAAGTTCAAACAGATGAGATAAGATCTCTCAAGATGGAACATGAATCATAGGCCATAATGTTATGTGAAATCACTGAACAAAAGAAAAGAGTAGTTGAATATAAAGTCATGATGGAAAATGACAAAAGGAATCTTGCAAACAGACTTGAAGAAAAATGTGTTGAATTAACAAGGATCTCAAACATGCAGATGGATACACTTGCCCAAATGATGAACCTTCATCATGAACTTAATGTCAAAGACATTGAGATCTCTACACTAAAGATGCAGAATGACTTAAGAAGAGAAAAGGAAATTTTAGAAAGCTTCAACAAACCCAATGAAGCCATCAAGTATTTTGAGCAATTACTGAATTCCTCAAGATCAACCCATGATACATTAGGACTTGGATACAACAGCACTGAAGTTGGAGAATCATCAAAGAGTGCTGAACAAAGAAGTGACAAAGGCAAAAATGTCAAACTTACATGTCATTTCTATGGAAAGAAAGGACATACATCTAATGTATGTAGAATCAAGAATGCCCATCAGCATGATAAGCCTAAGAATGTAAACAATTGTCATAAGTGCAAGAAGCAAGGTCATCAAGCATATGAATGTAGAACCAAGACTATTAAGACATCAAGATTTGAGGTTCACTATCATAATTGCAAGAAATATGGACATAGAGCTTTTGAATGTAGATCAAAGCCTATGTGGATATCAAATCAACCAGAAAAGACATCAAACCAAGAATTTTGGGATTACAACACCAGGTACAGTTGTCACTATTGTCAAGAATATGGACATATACCCCAAAATTGCATAAGAACACGTTTTAGGGGAAACTATAAAATATGGTTGAGTCAAACCACATGTTTTAGTTGCTTAAAAACTGGTCATATAAGTAGGAATTGCCCAAAAAGGTCAAAGGCACCAAGTTCTAAGTTCAACAATGGAAAGGCAAAGATAGATGTTGAACACATCAAAAGTGAGATGAATAAGACATGGAAGAAGAAAGATGAGTGTAGCACATCAAGTGCAGAGATCACTTCACCTAATAAGTCAAGTTATCACACTTCATCAAATTAAGCAAGAATGGGTGTGTGGGATTGATAAACTAATTTACATCATACATCAGTCCCAAAACATAGAAGAACTGCAAAGAAGAAATCAGCATAAGCAAAGATGCTAAGTCAAAATTAAGAGTCTTGCAAAATCTGCCAAAATTGTCTTTAGGTGCCGAGTTGCTAACAGCGACCGAGTTGATAGATGATGCCGACCTGTGAAATAACAATGGGAGCCAAGCAAAGTGAAACACAATGAGTGCCGAGTCATGTCAAAATCCTTTAGGTGCTGAGTAGATAGTTGTCAGTGCACTAAGCATTAATTACTCTATTTTGAATAGTACATAGTTCAATTTTTGATCATTTCTTACCATTCAAACATGAAGCAAAGACGAGAAGAGCACAAAAGATCAAGGCCAGCTTAGAAGCCATTTGTGAAGATTTCCACAATGATTCAGCACGAGTCTCATCAATTTGAAGTATTTTACTTAAGTGTCAAGCTACGTAGTGTTTATAAACTTGTTTAAACTGTAAACCCTAGTTTGGCAAACAATGGCATCTGGTTCTGGAACCACTAAGAGCAAAGAGAGTCATGAGATACAATTGGTTAGTAATGAAGTTAAGCAAGCAGAATTCAAACCCATTCCAGAAGTTGCATATAAGAATGATCCCACAGGTGCATTATCAGTTATTCTTGATAAAGTTGTTATGGTCCAAGATGTTCGTAGATGCTATAACTGCAAAATTGGAGCCATAGGAGATTTAGAAATTCACAATGCATATGACAAGCTATGTGAGAAAAAGATACTGAAAGATGAGTTCTCAATAGTCAAGAGAAAAGGATTGACCAAAACCCTAGAATTCTCAAAGTTGAATGGGTACACATAGTTTTGAGCAAAATACATAATGGAGCCTTTTGGTTAGAAACAGGGCTAGTGAAATTCACCAAGAGAACTGTTCATAGGGTTACTCGTATTCCAACCCTAGATCGGCCAAAGACCCTGCGTAGTGACAAAAGGGAAGTAATAGAGAGAAACACGGGTGCTAAATGGAATAATAGGGGAATGACTATTGATACAATGACAGAACCCCTACTAGATTTTGCTGTGAGAATCATCTCACACAAATTCTATCAGTCAAGCAGGTTAAACAGTGTGCCTTGTATAGTAGTTTATGTTGCATACAAATTGATTAAAAAGGATCATACCTATGATCTAGCAAAGCTCATGATTCAATAGATTAATGAGAATCTAGGAGCTATAAGGAAGAGCAAGGGAGCTCGGTAAAAATTTGGATCAGTTTTGGTGTGCATGTTTTTCTATCTGATGAAAGAATTCCCTTCTGTGGTTAAGGTGAGATGGTGTCCAGACAAAACAATTGTTGAACAAATCAATGGATATATTGAACAGATGGGTGATAATTTTGATGCCCAAATGACTAGTTACTTTGAGGACTTCAAATAATCCATGAAACAAAGAATGAGGATTCTAATCTCATTAACTGAAAAATATGAAAAAGACATTTGTTTTCTTGTAGATATTGATTATACCTATATACAAGCAGTCATACCTAGAGTAAGATGGCTTAGGCCACTAGGCTATGAACTCGACATTGATCAAGCCTCTACAGCAATAACAGCCCTCCTTGTAGAAGAAGTTGATAAGAATGCAAAAGCCTTTGGAACCTATGATGTTGTAAAATCAAGGGTGATAACAGATTTGAAAACTACCTCAGCAGTAAAGAAGAAAGAAAATTTGGTAAGGAAAATCAAACAAAAATTTGGTGTTGAAGAAGAAGGAATAGCAGAAGAGAAAGAAGAAGACATTGAAGATGAGGGAGATGAACCACAAGGTCTAACTCAAGGGTTAGGAGAAGATAAAGAGGAAAGTGTTGAGGAAGAAGAAGCCAAAGAAGCACAAGTTGAAACCAAGGTCACAAAAAGAAAGGCCACAACTCCTCCTGCTCCTCAACCCAAGGGAAAAAAAGTAGTTGCTCCAGCACCAAAGAGACCTACTACAAGGGCTACAGCACAAAAATCCCAAGAGGAGGCAAGAGAGAAGAAGAAAACTTCAAAGAAGACTGCTACTGAGCCAAAGAAGAAAAGAAAATTTGATGCCCAGCCTCAGACAGATGAGGAGAAGACTGAGTCAGAGGACAATAGCCAATTTCAAGTGGTAAGGCACAAACCTCATACTACTATTGATAAATTATGTTCAAAGATCAAGAATGAAGATTTGAAAGGTTTAAAGAACCTAACTTTTTCTAAGCTCACCAAAGAAGAATAAAATAAATTAGAGGAATCAGTGTATGCTATGATGGCTGAGTATAAGCACACACCTCTAGAATTAGATGAATCAATGCCTAAAGAATTGTACAAAATTATAGAGGATAAATGGCATTTTTGTTTAAAAATGGAAAGGGAGATAAGGGAATCAACATTAGCTAGATTGTTGCCTAATTTGACTAAGGATCAAGTAACAAATGCAGTAAAGAGGCATAACAATAGATTCACTCCCAAACATAGAGCTTTCAGCATTTTACAGAACAAAGTTGAGGAGGAAGTTATAAAATCCACAAGATTGTGGAAGATAGTTTACAAGAAAATAGAAGATGTGTATAATGAAGAATATAAGGCAAAGGCAAGTGTCAAGATAAAGGAGATGAAGGCATCCAGAATCAAAGAAAAAGAAAAGAAACAAGTGGAGAAGAAGGTTGAAGAAGAAAAGGAAGATGAAAAGGCACATACAAAGGAGAAAGAGGAAGAGAAAGATACAGCTATGCAACAAGATCAAAGTGTGCAAGACATACAGGTATCCCCTCCTAGTCCTCCTCATGCCACCATCACACCTATAGAGATTATCAAAATCAAGGATGTTACAGACACTTCAAGTCCAAACATCAATCCATTAACTACAGAGGATTTAGAAATCCTTGACCAATCAACACTAGTAGCAAAATTATGTTCAAATCATATATTGGTTAGTGTTGATGAATTGCAGAATCTAGTAGTCAAAACAAAGGCAGTCAAGGTGAAAACACAAGAACCACCTTCGATCATACAACCTACTGGTATTCTATTCCTTCCTCCACCACCTCCACATTGGTTGCATTACCCAAATCTAGTACTCCAACACAGACTCTTCATCAGCCGAGCACTGATAGGTTACAATTACAAATCAGGATACCAGGCTCGAGCTCATCAAAGGTAGTTAGGAAACTTCACTATGGAATTCCTAAGCTTGATGAAGAAATAAAGATTCCATATTATGAATCCAGCACTCTCACTGAAGAGAAGATCAATGAAATTTAGAGTGCATTGGACAGAAGAAGGAGACAAGAAGCACTAAGAAGAGAACACAAGCACAAGCTTACCTTGAATGAAATCAAAGACATATTCACAGAAGCTTTCTCCTTACAGTCTCTAGATGAGTCAAGGCCAATTGTAGAGCAACTATCTAATATATTTGACCAGGTGACTAGTGAAGACCAGGAAACAAACACCAAACTACTAGAATGGTCAGAAAGAAAATTCCAAGACAAGGTAAACAAGAAAATATCTTGTGATATAGCACTATCACAAGTAGAGCTAGCTAAGAAAATTGAAACAATCAAAATTGTACTTGGAAACATATTTTCCCTGTACAACAAGTTGTGTGACTTTTCCACATTCACATAGGAAACTAGCTAGAAGATACTAAGCTTGGAGAAAAATTTGAAGATTTCTAGCATGCAACTCCCTACAAATCCAACTCAAAGTGAGAAGCATTTTGCCCAATCGCTTCACACACAAAGAGAGTTAGCTATCTTAGTAGCAGAGGAGGCAACCACAAAAGCTAAATTGATGCAAATTCAATCCTCTATCACTCCTCATTTGGAAATACTTCACAAGGAGCAGATGAATGTAGAGACACTCCTCAAGAAAGACCCCAATCTTTTTACAACTGATGGACTTGTACACCTAGCAGCAGAGATTGCCATCTAGCATAAGTCATTAGATGTTGCACTAGCAAATTGGGATGCAGCTCTAAAGGTACTCCTTGAAGTAAATAGTACATTTTTGGCCAAGTATGGCATTTCCTTATGAGACCCTTGACATAAGTGTCAAAAAGGGGGAGAATAAGTATGTATGGAGATAGAGAGCGTTAAGTAGAGATTGAGCGTTAAGTAGAGATTAAGTATAGGGGAGTTAAGTACAGAATGAAATGGTAAGTATGATGAAAGGGGGAGATAGAGAATTTTTGACAAATTTTGATATAACATATTAGTCAGAATGTAGAAATAGGACAGAAGTCACTGAATGTACAAGGCATAATCAACTCACAGGGAGTCATAAGGTATATTGTTATTTGTTTCTAAAATTTTTGAAGCAAATAAGAGGATGCATGAAATAATGCCAAGATCACAGGATCTTAGTTAAGTGTTTTTGCCACTCATGTCAAAGGGGGAGATTGTTGGTTTAAAGAATAATTTTGACAGCTGAGTGTCAATACACTTAACCATTTTTCACTATACATGTCGAGCAAAGAGTAGGTGCCGAGTAATATCAAGTGCCAAGTAATATCAAGTGTCGAGTAATATCAAGTGTCAAGTAATATCAAGTGTCGAGTGATATCAAGTGTCGAGTTATTCAAGTGCCAAGTAACATAAGGTACCAAGTGATACAGTTTTGTTTAGGTGCCGAGCTATCCAAGAAATAGCATGTGCTGAGCATCAGTAATGCTTTAGGAGCCGAGTAACTCAGGATATCAGCATAAGAGCTTGGAATTGCACAAACTATGATGTAAACCATTTTTGTAGCCAACATAAGGTAAATCTTGAATGATCTAGAGATAAGAATGAATCTTTTACATTTCCTATGCAATCTGCATACAACCAATTGAAAAATTGGAAAGGCATGCAACCAATCAGCAAAAAGGGAAGTATTGAGTGGGAAATTGAGATTCAATGTGGATCATAGATCCATATCTAACCCTAATTCTTCAAAGTCTTTTTAAGGAAGACAAAAAGATTCACTGTATTAAAAAAAAAAAGATGAGAGAAGGAGAATAGTGTTAAGGGAAAAACATAATGGAATTCAGTGAAAGAAGACATAGAGAGTAAGAGCAGCAATTCAATATTCAGTTGATCAAAAAAAAGCTAAGGAGATGAACAAAAATTAGATCTCAGAGGATCAAAATCAAAGAGAGAGCCAGAACAAGTGCCTGCATTCAGCAATCAAGGATTGCAAACTATCAGGTTTATAATACCTAATACTCTCTTACCATTGTATTAGAAAGGAAATCCTATCTAGATAGGTTGGCTTAATAGCTATTTGTAGATCCTTATCAATAGGTGATTAAATCCTTTAACAGGGTGACACTTCATGTTAAGTGTTTGTAAATCCTTTAACTAGGTCACTATTGACACAGTGTAAAGCCTTTAATAGGGTAGGCCTTTAACAGGGCAGATCATCAGAAGTGGTTGAACAATATTAATGCAGTGAATTTTTGTGGGTATCATCCCCACCCCAGTTTTACCTTCTTATTTCTAGAGGGTTTCTGGGTTACCAAATTCCAGTGTTATGTGTTGTTGATGCATGTCTTAGTTTCATATTTTCATGATGTATTTACATGCATGCAATTTACTTACAGATAAAAAATTTATTGAATAAAGTGTAATACTTCTGATTCACCCCACCCCCCCCCCCCCCCCCCCGCTCATCAGTATTCTTTCCATATTTGAATATTCCAACAATTCATCTAGCTTAATTTCATCTTTTTCGCATTAAAAAATCCAAAAAAATATAGGTTAATCTTGTATTCATACTATCAAATCCTTCATTCTTAGTTGGTCTCTAGTTACTAAGCTCTTGATTCTAAGAGAATACATTCAAACCCCAACTATATAGAAGGAAAAAGGCCATCATTACTAGACTTTTCAAGATGAACAATCTAATGTTTATTCTCAGATGAATCCATCATAGAATGACCATGTTGAATTTTGTCACAATGGAATAAGGCCAAATTTAGCACATAGAGTAGTGACTAATTTAAAGGCCAAGACAAATGTGAAAACCCAAACACAAATCTGTAGTAAAAGTTAGCCAACTCTAAGAATTTATGCAACTATGTGACATTCCTTGGAGTAGATAAGTCTTTAATTACTTAGATCTTTTCAGGATCAACAAGAATACCCTCACTACCAATAACATAGCCTAAGTTTTTAATACTCTACATATGAAGATAAAATATTTCCTTATTCACATAAATCCCATGGTCTTTTAATGCATAAAATACATGTTCCACATGTTGCAAATGTTCTTCCTGAGTTCTACTGAAAATGAGAATCACATCCAAATATACAACTACAAAATATTTAGTAAATGGCCTAAGTACATCATTCATCATCCTTATAAATGTGGTTGGGGAATTTGTTAGGCCAAAAGGCTTCACTAACCATTAAAATTGCTTCTTTTTAAGTTTAAAAGTAGTCTTCCATACATCTGTTGGATCAATTGGTACCTGATGGTGCCCATATTTTAAATCAATTTTAGGGGTGTGTACACCAAGTTGGTGTAGCAAAAAGTGAACACCCACAAAAAAAATCAAATCTTCAATAACTTGATCAGGTTATTTAAAACTTTTATTTTTTTTAAATCGATGGGGTTTTGAAAATCTATAAGTTTTTTTTTTTTTTAAATGACTATCTACCTCATTTCAATTCCTTAAATCACACTAAATGAGCTTGAGGAGAAGAGAATCATAGAACCTAATTAGACTTTGACATTTTTCAAGCCATTTTCAATATTTTTTACCATGTCACCCTGTAAACAAGGTAATTTTTGTTGATCAAATAAGTAAGATTGACAAATGAGTGTCAACACACTTAACCATTTTCACTATACATGTCAAGTATACAATGGAAGCCGAGGCACATGCCGAGTTACAGATAGTGCCGAGTAGACGAGAAGATAGTATGTGCCAAGCAAGTCACAGTAGGTGCTAAGCAGATGAGACCAATATGTGTTGAGTAACTTAGGATCCAATAGGAGCCGAGTGATTTAGGAATCAGTAGAAGCCAAGCAATGCAAAAAACTAATAGGTGCCAAGTGACACAATAATTCTATAGGAGCCAAGTAACGCAAGAATTCTATATGAGCTGAGTAACGTAGGAAACACAGTCGATGCCGAGCAATCCAGAATAGATGGTGTCGAGCATCAATATTACTTCATGTGCCGAGCAATGCAAGATTAGCATAAGAGTTTGTGCCAATACAAACCATGATGTGAAATGGTTATGCATGACTCATGACAGGATAAAAGGATAAGATCAAATCCTCACAACCACCTATGTGATCGTCATGCAGCCAATCAAAAAATTGGAGACTACATGCAACCAATCAAAAAATTGGAGATTGCATGTAGCCAATGGGTGAATTTTTAGGATTTGAGTGTGAACACTTGAATCAAGGATGCATAATGAGCCACTAATCTTTATAAGGGATTCTTGATGCCATTGAACAAAGCAGAGGAGTGAAGTCAAAAGAAGAAGGAAAAGAAAAGCCTATTATTAAGGTCATTGCAAAACATTGGTGTCAATGATTTAGTAGAAAGGATAACATATACACATCTAGTTGATTAGAACAAAACAAGGAACACAATTCGTAGATCAGATCTAGCAAAGATCAGTGATAAAAGAGTAGATCAAGTACCTAAGATCAGCATCAAAGATTGCATTAGATCAGGTGTATTATTCTAATACCCTCTCACAATTGTATTAGGAATTTGGAAATCCTATTGAGTTAGGTGGTTTTAATAGCCTTATGTAAATCCTTTAATAGGGTGGCATTCTAAGTTGAATGTTCTTAAGTCCTCTAACAAGGCACACTCCTAACAGGGTGGAGAAATCCTTTAACAGGGTCACATTTAACAGTGTGTTGTAGCCTTTAACAGGTAAAACCATCAGAAGTGGTTGAAATCAATTGCTGCAGTAATTTCATGGGTATCATCCCCACCTTAGTTTTACCTTATTATTCCTGGAGGGTTTCTGGGTCATCAAAATCTCAAGTGTTATATGGTGATGCATGTTTGCTTCTCGTGATTGTTTAATGTTTTTATGCATGCATGTTAATTTTAGTTATATGTTATTAAGGATTTAAAACAAAGAAAAAGGCTAGTACTTTTGATTCACCCCCCTCTTAGAAGCACTCTTCCCATTAAGACATTCCAACAATTTTGCATGTTTTTTTCTACTTTCTTTCATTTGGTTCTATTTGTTAAAAATTTAATGTTTGTAATATGTTTTTTCTTTTTTTATATAAATTTATTATTAGATGCATCAAAAAAACCAAGAAAATGAGTTAGGCTTGAAATACTTCCTCATACACAAATAATGAAATCAACCCTCAAGCATAATACCCCCTTTAGCTACAAGGCAGCTACAAGACCCTCTTCCCAGTGTAACATAACCAAGAAACCCTCCACACACTCTAACATGGGAACAAAACCCTCCACCTACTACAACATAGGCACAAAACCCTCCACTTAATGTTCCCCTTTAACAACCATGATCACCTATAAACCCTTTTTGCATACCATTAGATAATTTAAATTATATACAAGACGGCCTCATAAAATACCTTACACAAAATACCTCTCACATTGGCTAAGTTCTTGATTGATTGAGGTCATATAGCCTTTCTCACCACTCAACCTTGGTAGATACACTTGAAAAAATAGCCTGAAATGTGAATGAGGTGTCTAAGGAGGTTACTAAATGCTAATGGATTATCATATTAGAAAGTGAAAGATAAGGACATAAAGAAAGGTGTTATATGCATTCTTTTGATTGATCTTGATTCTAGAAACTCCCTATTAGAAATAACTAAAAGACTTCCTATTCATTGTTGCACTCACACTAGGATGAGATCAACTTTTTGGGATAGGTGGTATGTGGTATTTGACCTACTACCATGTAATAATTGTGAGGATCCTTTATAATTTTTGAGAAAGCTATATTGTGAGTTTATCCTTGGTGAGAAGTGAAATTACTTTGACATCCTCGAGTTCTAGGGTAGATGGAAAGGCTCTACATAGGATAGAATGGGGGCTCATAGCATAGTACCAACCCATGAGAGGAGACATATATCACATAAAACCATGTCAAATGTTGTGTTCTAGTCCTAAAGGAGTCTATTGATTTGTAAACTCTTTATGCAGTTGCATCATTGATCGATGTCATCATTCAACATGGCTCAAAATTAGGTGGTATGATTTTACTACGATACCTCCACCATCATCAAATACACTATTAGGGTCATTTTAGCCTACAAAAACTCCATCATCATCACCTGCACCATCAATAGCATCTACATGTGTGCCTTCTACATCATCATCACATCCATCATTATAGTCTTTAGGGTCCAATCAACATTTGCATTTTAGTTGCCAATGCATATGTGATGGGTTGGGTAATGAGGTGACTCATAATGTATTGATGTTCCATGCATGTGTACATTATAGGAAGACCTATTATTCATTCAGAGGTGGGGATTTCATGTTCATAGATGATTTGATAAAAATGGTCTTTGGTGGAGAGGAGACTTTTTTTTTAAGTTTTCACATGTTATTAATTAATCACCTAAATATTCTAAAAGTAAAAGAAAATTTATTTTATAGAATTCTCTAGATTGATATGTAAACAATATACAATGTAGGATGTAGCAAGTAGTACGAAAACACCACACAATACTCATTTAGCTAGAGGTGTGAGGCTAGGAGAGAGAACACCTGAGTTAAAGTGTTTAAAATATTCTTAAAACTACTATAATACATTGCTATGACACTAACAATAAAAAATTCCCTAAATGTTGTTTCTTAATTTGTTATGACATTATCCAAACCTATTCAGCCCAAGGCTCCCCTTTAGGACCTTTTGGACTTTGAAACCTTACATCATTCCATCCATTATATGCCTTAAGATATAATTTCCCTTTATATAGTTTTCCACCATCTACATCTACCAATCCTTCACCTCATCCAATAACACCCAAGTCTCCAAGGAGTTTTACAAGGAAGCCAATAAAATATCCATCTCCTTAAGTTGATGAGTCATGTCATCTAACTACATCATGTGAAGCTACTAGTGTTGAAACCTTTCCATCTCCCAAACCCATCATTCCTCTTCAATCTCTCATAACTATCATTCCTTTTTCATCCAACCCACTTATAGGTCCCCCTTTATTTCCTGTCATTATTGAAACCCCTTTTATAGATCCCCTTCCATCTTGTACCATCATTATAACCCTATCATTCATCAAATCCATTTGATTCTCATCCACGTCTCCTACTCCTAGCATTACCCAAACCCCATCTAATGAACCTCATGAGTACATTCTCCATATACCCATCCCCATCAAATAACCTTTCAACTTCCATATCACCTAGGGTTTCTTGCAGGGGTGTGGAGGTCATGAATCTATACTTGTGTTTCTTGACTAGGTGCCAAAAGTTCATTCCTATCTTTTTTTCCTTCCCAATCTCTTTGTTTTCAATTTAGGCCTTGTAGCCTTTTTGATCCCCAATCAGGATTTTTTTCCTATCTTTCAACTATCCTTCTAATCTCATTCATGCCTTTTCTAAGCTTAATTAAACATCTTACATTAATTAGTTTTGTACCTTCAATCACTCATTGCAAGAATCAACTCACTATTATCAAATCCCTTATGTCAAGATATACAAAATAGTGATTATTATAAATAATGATCAATAAAATATTCAATGAGTAATTCTTGTGTCTTGTTTCCATTTACAACATTATCTCTTACACAAGGAGAGATGATAAGTAGTGCCATAGGTATGCCTATAAATCAACCAACCTTACAAATTTAATACAACAAAAGTAATTCACAAAGAGACAATGCCAGAAAGGAGAGGGAACTAGAATTTTTTCATTAATTCATCAAATTTTCATTTTACATGCCCAGATATGAGGCCTTTTAGGTTATAGCCAATACAAATATTTAGATGTAAAGAAAAATGTCTTTTAGCATTCGAGAACTATGACCTACTATTGAGATTCTAGCCCCAACTTACTACTACATTGCTCCCCCTCACTAATTAACTCTTTTAGATCTAGACTAAGACCCTCTACTTATACTTTCTAGAATGAATTATAGAAGATTCTATATCATCATATGGAGAAGGCCAACCAAATACTACTATACACATATCCCAATTATAAATTGATTACATTAAATTATAATCATGAATTAAATATATATCTTGTCTCATAGATGAGAACCAAATAGAAAACTTGGTGAAAGATATCATCAATCAATAACAACAATGGTCACTAAATCACTCAATGAACACTGAACAAGGAACACTCAGCAAAAGAAGAACCCCATCCACTTGATAAATGAAGATATGAACACATCCACTAAGCCAAATAACAATTTAGTCACTAAGAAAATCAACTAGGATAACTGAGCATAAATCTATCGAGTAGGACAGAAATGCAACCCAAGATGCTCCTGCATTAAATAATCAGGGTTGAAAGACAAGATTCTCTAAAACCATGAGTGTGTCATAACCCCAAATGAGTCTAACTGAGATTGAGAAATCCATGTAGCATCTTCAACTAGCCTATCCTTCTACTTTACCAAATAGTTAAAATAATCATTTCCTCTAGTACTCTTACCAACTCTCTAATCCCAAATCTATTCTATCTTGTTAATCTACTTCTTAGGATAATCGCTTGGTATTGTAAATTCATCATTAGACTCATGATACTTATACAAATTAGTAATATATAATATAGGTGATATTTTTTACTGATGGAGGTATAAATAGGATAAAAAAGATACTAAGGAGGGGTGAATCAGAATCTTAAGCACTTTATAACTTTCACCAATTCATTCACATCTATCACTAAACTTGTGCATGTAAAACATGTAATGATAACTTGTTGTAACATGTAAATATGATCTATCACATGCATGAAAAAAAACACATAACACAATATTTGTTACCTAGAAACCCTCCAAGGTGAAGTTAAAATTGGGGTGGGGATGACACCCACAAATCTTCACTATTTAAAGAGTTTTGTAAATAGTTTTCTAGATGGATTCATAATAACCTCTCCATATAATTCATTAATCAAAAATCATAGGGATATGTAATCCACATTATTCACATGTAAAACTCTCTATAAAAACCTCTACAAACATTAAGTGTTGCTTCCATGTTGGCTCAAAAATGAGTTACCTCAAAATTTGTTCCATTCTTGACTTTGCATAAACTCTACATTGCTCAACCTTTACTATTTTTTGACACTCGCCATTGTTGTTGCTTGGTGTGTATAGTTCTTAGCACACACTATTTTATTTGGAACTTGTATCCTTGAAACTTACTTAGTCACTATTGAGCTCATCTCTTATAGAAAATACTTGGTGACCATACACTTACTCGGCTCCTATAGAGCTCTCTACATACTTGCTTATGTACATTACTCAACCTATGTAGAGTAGCTCAATCACAGTGATGACTATCTAACTCTAGCTTATAAATGACTAAGTGATTGAAACTAATAGACAACAAAGGTTAGAGATACCAACAATCTCCCCTTTTGACATTAGTGGAAAAAACACTTTGACATATTTACATCTGTACAATACAATTTTATAATGAGATCTTCCGCTAAGTCTTATGACTTATGCCAATGAATAATAAATAATAAATATAACAATGAATAACATGTTTATTTCCCCCTTATCAAGCCTATTTCCCCCTTGTTTTTGAACACTTTATGTCACTATTGATGGAATTGAATAGGTAGAAGTAATCCATATTTGTCAATGAATGTCTTGTGAACTCGGGTGATCAAGGATAATGCATGATCCCATGTGGTTTTGGCTGCTTCCAAAATGTTATTCTACAACTATTATCCTATAGCTAAATCAATTAAACTATTAGTGACTGATAAATTATGATCTTTTGTGATAAGATCCTGGGTTATCTTCATCGCTCTCTGTATGATCTCCAAATGAGGTATCATCATTGCTTGAATAGAGATCAATTTGGATCTCATGTTGTTGTTAGCTAACTAAAGCTTGGCCAATGTGCCTTGAGCATTCAATAGATTATTGTAATGTTCAATGCTTGACCATGTTGACTCTGAAATAATAATGTTGGATCTCTTCATCTCAACCTAAATTTTTTCTATTTGTGCCTAAATGTCATTTGTGAATTTGGGCACATATAATAAAATATTGTACAAGTGTTGTACCTTTTAAATTAGTTCTATAATAACCTATATTTTCTCTTGTAATTGCACTTTTTGGTCGATAATGGTTATAGAAACTTTGTTGGCAAAAATGGTCTCAAATCTTCTTGTAAACCACTCCATCAATTTCTCATTTGACTTCATGTTTCTAGTATTGACTTGATCACCATATTTACAAGTTGGTTGGTGATTGGTGCATCTTCACCAAAATTTTGTATGTCAAAAGAATCAACAAAAATATGCTTTACATCATATAGCACCTTCTTCTTCTTAAGCTCTCTTCTTAATTCTTCTTGTCTTTTCTTCTTTGCCAAAATCTCTTGTACCAAAATGGTTTTCTCTAAGCTAAGATTTTCCAGATCCAATTGTGGCATCTCAATTATTTCATCTAGACTAACTTCAATATCTATTGAAACATCTTTTATTGTTATCCTTTTACTCGATGAAGGAGTGTTGTTCCTTTGCACTGCTTTGAGATTTGGTCAAGAGGTTTCACCACTTGATTGTGCTTGTGCATCTGTGCTCGAGAAAAAAATAGTCACACTCAGTTCAGATTTACTTAAATCTATATTGTCCTCAATATGAGGTCCTAAAATAATCTTACTATCTACACTTGTTTCTTTCTCTTCACTTCTACCTCTATACTAAAATAGGTGTCATTTAGATCATTGTTTTTACTTGAAGAGGTTAAATGATGACAACTACATTATTATGAGCCTTGATTTTTCAACCTCTAGAGTTAGGGGTTTCAACATGTACATGTGATATGCTACCTTATAGACTTGGCACACTTGAGCTTTCTCCACTATTGTAATCATCTTTAATGTTTACAGTGTTAGCCTTTTTTTCCTTAGTTGATAATCCAAAAATAGTTTTCCAAATAAACTCATCTTGATGTTGTACATCTTCCATTTTATTTTGTAATATCAAAAATATTATGTACTTAGGAACAAATCTTCTATTATTCTTTTCCAAAAAATGTCATATTGATCCTAGAACAAATCAGGCATAACTCTAACTAATGTGTCAGTTCTTGTCTTTTTCTCCTCTACTTCTACTTGTTTACATCTTCTCTCTAATCTATCAATTAAATCCTTAGGCATTTTCTTCTCAATTTTGCTAGGATCTAACTTATGATTAGAAATCATATCCACCTTTATGTCCTCAATCTTAGTTTGATCAACATTGTCTAATGTGTCATACATCACAAATCTAAAGTTAGATAATCCTTGTAGGTTTGCACATACCTCTTCAATGGATTTAGGTGGTCCTCTAAAAAATCTTCTTCTCTTTTTTCTATGAGCACTGGGCTCAATAATCTCTACTACTTTATTGTCATGACCCCTTCTAAAAAGAATCCTATACTTATTGGATAAAATATAATAATAATTCATATACTATTCCAAAAAGAAATAATATTGATATGGATAAATATCTATGAACTATTTATTAATTATTTATATTATTCATAATAATAATAAATATAAACATTAATAATAATATACATTAATGAATAAATAAAATATATGCAATATATGTCTAGCCAATAGCATTTGTATTACATATATTTTAATAATAAATTAATCGGTATAATATTATATATATTATTGATATAAGAATTAATATAAATAATAATACAATGTGGTATTATATTTACATAACATATAATTAAATATGTTATAATAACATATAATATTATGTAACATATTTAAACACTTATGATAACAAATATCTTATAAAAAATATATCAACTACAAATACTCTTTCAAATAACTATAACTCTTATATAATTATGTTACAAACACCTTTTATATATATTCGACATACATATATGTGATAAATAACAAAGTCAATAACAAATCAAATCATAAACATGGGTTGCCTCCTTTCATTCACGCCTCTCCAAACTGATTCAACCTATTTAAGAATGTAAGGATAGAAATACGAAGGTATGGATGAAAATATAAGGAAGTCAAAGGTTTGGACGTGAGCAGACATTGGACAATAAATACATCAGATTCACCATCGCCATAGGAAGGAAAGAACATATAGAATTGGCTAATAAATCATTGAATAGGGATTCAGACAGAATGAACTTCAGATTAGTGGTTTATATATGAATGGCATGGAATAAGGAGTAGCAATTATCTTGGCTTGGAAATACAATTACAAGTGTCATAAAACAGTAACAATGCCATAATCTATTGCCATCGTAATCAAACATATCAAGTAGGACATAACAAACATTGGAAGGTCATCTCAGACCATAACAAATTCATCTTTTCTTATTAATAAAGTCATACCAGACAAGACAATCAATAGTGATCAATGAATTAGTAGTATTTTCCTATTTCACGAGAATATTAGATTAGCAATCAGATAGAAATTATCAAACCCATTCGGAGAAAATATGGCAAAAAGAATTTATTTAAAAGAGAAGACGTAGATAAATGATGGACCCCCAATTTGGGTTCATTACATTTATGTTTTGTAGATTGCTCAGTACTAGTAGTTCTCATAGTCCTTGGCTTGTTTGGTGATGGAGAAGAGAGGGGTGTCACTACTAGCTTCGTATTTTTTATTTAAGCCTTCTTTATTGATAGAGTGACAATAGTTAGGGCTTTACCCTTGTCTTATTTTGTGTCTTCCTCTTCCTCATCATCATTGTTGTTGCTATAAACAACTATTTACTATTTACACTTTACTTAATTTTACTTAGGTTAATGCATTATTTTATTATTTTGCATTATTTTATTGTTTATTTAGGTGAGACACTTAGGAGTTTGTGTACTCTAATGAGTTTTCATGTTGACAACATAGAAGTACGCAACTCTAATTCAACACATGGTGTCTACAAAACTAGAGTTTTCATCATTCACTATGTTGTCATGTAGACAACACAGTTCCGCACTCCCATTTTACCACATGTTGTCTACAACATTAATTTGCATGCTACACCATTGTAGGCTTATCCTCACATCATCACACTTACTCCTATGCTTAATGGAGGATAACCCATATCTGGTGAACATGTGCTTGGTTATATAACTTATCATGTTGTTGACTTCTATGCATTCTAGAAGCTTTCTAGAGACCTTTATATATAGGCACTTCTAGTGTAATTTCATTTGGAATATTGAATGAATATATCATCATTCTGATCATACTCTTGGTCTACTATTGTGCTTGTGTTTGAGTTCCTTGCTATTGTGAAAATTCTTCCCTAATGCAAATTCTTACATGGAATTAGAGCTCGAGGATATTCTCTACACATAGTCATTCAATACCATTCATGCTTCAGCACCTTGACCTGAATCTAGTGAATCAACAAAAATTGGGAGTGTTTAGAGCCAAATTTGAGCTTGCCATTGCATCTAGAAAGTCAATTCAGTGAAGATCAACTATAAATTCACCTATGTTGGGCTAAAGTTGATCATTAGGAAAAAAAAAAATTGCAAATTGGCACCTGGAGGCACTAATTTGCAATTTGGTTATGGTCATTTTAATCGATCTATGCATTTATTTTGAGATCTGTGTTTAATTAATTCTATGTAGTTATTTCTTTGAATTTCTATTTTTCTAAAAAATAATTTGCCCAATCGGGCTAGTAGAGAAAAAAAATTGCAGAACTGAGTAGTCACACCCTAACCTTGCAATTTGGGTGGAATATTTTGTTAATCACAAGAAAACATATTCCATTTAGTGAGCTTCCTCTATAATTTTTCATCAGATGAGACTGCATACTTTTCGGCCACGTCCATTGGCTGCATTAAATATTTGGCAAACATTGATAGCCAACATTTCGGCCAAGCTCCATAGCCTGGTGACCTTTTTTGCTTAAAGGTCATGGGTCTATGTTTTAAATAGCACATAGTGAAGTGAACCCATGAATGTGGGACTATTAATCACATTTTTGGCACCTGAAACCTTTATTCAGCCACCCGTGATCACATTCCCTAGCATTGTTTCAAACTTTTCCAACGACGCACAAACTTTGGCAAGGCTCTACACATTTTGACACCTTCCAACACATTTTTGGTAGCCAATCATTTTTGCCATGTGGCATCCTATCAGATCCAATCAGCCATCTACCTCCACAAATCTATGTCAGCATACACATGTTAGCCATACTCTGACTCAGTAGATACAGTTAACTCCGTACTTCTACCATGCAAGAAAACATGACTACCAAATCCATATAGTCTGTACAATCCATACCACCACCTAAGCTATTGATGTCATCATTATGTCATGTTGATGTCATCATTGCTTCACGCTATCATCATCTAGGGGTGGAGTTTTTGCTAATGTCATCAAATTCACTAGCTTAAATTTGATGGTCGTCTGACGATCATTCAGGGGCAAAATAGAATTGTTGTGATAGTTGTATGACCATCAAATTTAACCCCATCTTTTCCTAATTCAACCCCTCTCTAGATTGATTTTAAATTTTGCAATCTGACTTTGGGAGGCCATATCTTAGTCATCCAGACTCCAAATTAGGTGCATTTTTTTTGAAATTGGGTAGAATTTCCTAAACTTTTTTAGTGTTGCAGCTCTTTTCTAGTTTTGGGGCACAAATTTGTTAGATATTGCATCTTTTGGCAAATGTACCTATCCAATCCTACATTTTTCAAATTCAAATGCTCCATACGAGCTCATCTAGACACGAAAATAGGTTCCATTTTTTTTTTAAAGTGCATTATTTTTTGTCTACTTTCCAGATCTGCAATCAATTTATAAGGTTGTGTGGACAAAAGTGTCACTTTTAGAATTAGGTCCTTTTCTACATTGTAATACTTTGATATATCTTCACAATTATTGTATATCTAAGATACATTGTAATGTTCCAATTTTGAACTCCATAGGGAGGTTGTAAAAGGAAAAATCAGAAATCCACTAAGGCCAAAATTGGCAAGTGGCCATTGTAATCGTACTACATATAAAGTGCCCAAAGCATTTTTTTGGGGGGGTTTCTTGATTTAGTGAAAAGGAGGGGTGT
This sequence comes from Cupressus sempervirens, assembly GCA_028749045.1. Lineage (NCBI taxonomy): Eukaryota > Viridiplantae > Streptophyta > Pinopsida > Cupressales > Cupressaceae > Cupressus > Cupressus sempervirens. Next base: position 566,623,153 of record CM053792.1, read on the forward strand.
TCTTGGTGTTGTGTTCCTCCCTTTTTGCAGTTTTCTTTCATTTTTTGCATCATGGGACATTTTAAGTTTCCAAAATTAACTCCACATAACTATGCTACATGGTCCATTAAAATGTGGTGTCATTTAATGCATAAAGGAGTTTCTCAATATGTAGATGGTACCCTTCCTAAACCAACAGGTTATCAAGTATCTGCCAGTGGAATCACTAATTGGCAAACAATGGATAGGAAAGCCCTAGGTGATATTTTTTTGGGGGTTAATGACAAGATCATGTATTAGATTCATAAATCTCGTACATCCAAGGAAGCTTGGGATACCCTCCAAAACCTATATGGTAAAGTGTCTAAAGAGGATGTTTTCAAAATTGAAGATAAGCTTGTCTCCTTAGATACTAAGTCATTTGATTCTATACAGGATTTCATCATTAAGGTGAATGAACTAAGAATGAAGCTTATTGATTGTGGGAGTCCTATTAAAGATGACAGATTTCTCTATCACATTCATAACAATTTTCCATCGGAGTACTCCACATCTGTTTCTACTTATAACACCTCAAAGACTACTTTAGGGTTTGCCTATCAAAAAGTCTCTTTTGATGATTATGCTGATCTGTTGGATAAAGAAGAAAAGAAGTTGAAATCAATAGGGATTCTCAATTCACCAAAGTCTAAGGCATTGGTGGAAAATAATGAGGGTTCTCAAAATTCAGTTGGTCAATCTTCAAATAAAGGAAAGGGCAAGAATAAGAAATGGAAGAATAAAAAAATTAGAGGATGTAGAAAAGACAACACCACAATCCAATCAACTAGGTAAGTCTTTGAATTCAAATAAGAAGGAGGACAATAATAAGGACAAGAAAAAGTGTGCTTATTACAAAAAATTGGGTCATGAAGAACATGAGTGTTATCATAGAAAATATTGATGAGTTGACCAACATCATGAAGAAACATAATGTTCCACTGCCTAATGCTTTCAACAAGAAAGGATCTTCTTTAGATTCAACGGACAAAGTGCAAGCACTCATGGAAAATTTAAGTTCTTCAATGGAATGGATTCTTGACTTAGGTGCCTCCTATCATATGGGTTCTTCATTTTTCTTCATTGTCAAAGGTATAGCACATCTTTGTGGGAGATAATACAAAAATGGAAGTTGAAGGGAAAGGAAACATGGAGATGGAAAATGGAGAATTCAAAGATGTTCTCTATGTTCCAGACCTAAGTTCAGATCTCCTCTCAATTTACCAAATCACTCACCTTGGAGATGGTCATAAATTTGAGTTCCTTCCTAACTCAATAAAGGTGCATAGTCTAAAAGATGACTCATTGGTTGTAGTGAGGAAAGTTAATCATGACAAAAAGTTGTATTCTTTCTCCCACTTTGTGCCCAAGTCTCCTTCACAAGCCTTGTTGACTCAATCAAATTCACACATCCAATTATGGCTTGAGTGGTTTGGTCATCTTGTCTTTTGTTATCTTCAACAACTTTTCTCAAACAAAATGGTCAAAGGTCTGTCTACAATCAACTTTTCCACATGTGAATGTTCAACAAGTTTAGTGGATATACATCTTGATGAGAAGTTACATAAAAGGAAGTATTCAAGAGCACCAGTTGTTCTTCAGTTGGTTCACATAATACTAGCAGGTCCTTTTGTAGTAACATCAGTCAGCTAGGGTTGCTATATACTTACTTTCATTGATGACTTTTCAAGGTATGCTTGGGTCTAATTTCTTCATCACAAGAATAAAATGTTGGATAAATTTCTAGCCTTCAAGACTCATGTTGAATAGAAATCAAGGAAATCCATCAAGATTCTAAGGATGGACAATGAAAGTAGATATGTGTACAAAATACTTAAAGACTTTTTCAAACTTGAGAGAATTGATCTTCGAAATCCACCAGCATTTAGGATACACAAGACAGATGTTGAGCATTGAGGATTCGAACTCTTAAGTCTATGGCAAGTTGCATGATACAAGCCAAGTCTCTAGATCCATCACTTGAAGTCAAAGCAATCAGCAGTTGCAATCACATATTTAATAGGTCTCCTCATCCTACCTTACATGGAAAGACTCATTTTGAGGTATGGTGTGGTAGAAAACCAATTGTGACACACTTCAGAGTCTTCAGTTGTCTTACATGGGCAAATAGATCTTCCAGGGGATGCAAGGCACCACCAGGCCTTGTACCTTCATTGGATATGAAGACAGTGTGAAGTCATAAAAAGTTATGGATCCTAAGACACATGAGATATTTGTGGAGAAGGATTTACATGTTGAGGAATGTTCACCCAACTTCCTCTAATCCTCTTCATACATCATACATTGTAGAAACTAATAGTGACACTAGTGATAGTGCTTCAACAAATTTAGATACATGGGGTTCTATTTACAGTTACAATGAGAGATCATGACATCAACACATTCCACATGCCTATATTGCCACAATGATAGGTCCAAAACAATAGGGTACACCCAATCTCCTAGCTCCAACAATAGAAGATGACTACATAGCAAACATTTCAAGTTTGTTTGTTGAGTCACACATAGTGGATTTGGAGGACATCATTGATGATATACATCTTCTCTTTGATGGAGAAGATACTTCTATAGTTTTTGTGAGGGCTTACTCTAACCCTCATGTCCATTCTCTACATGATCTATCTTCATAGGTTGATGTGATTGTGGATACTTATGTACAGTAGTTGCAAGAGGTCTCTTCATCATTCAAGGAGACAGTAGATTTTTTGAGATAGGTTCTACATTTGTCCTTGACAAAGACAGTTGAACAAGTTTCAAAGGCATTGGTGATCATTGGGATTCTTTCCACACATAGCGGAAGCATCTCATTCATACCTATGGTATTGTTTCTTCCAAAGGGAAGGAACACTATTCAATAGTCTTGGATTAGCTTCTACATTGGAGTAGCTATCATTGATCGACACTCTTCATCTAGGGGGGAGACTACCTTGTCTCTCTTCTTCTCTCTTATGGGGGGGACCTTTTCCTTTTTTTGGATAGTGTTCTTCTCACATTTCTCTATTGTATATATTCAATGTATGTCATAATGGGGGGGTCTTGATTACTCCATCCATCCATGTATCTATTCTTTTTGTCTCTTTTTTTGGGGGAGGGTTTTTCCCATGAGGTTTTCCCTCTTTCTCCACTTTATGAGAGGTTACATTTCATTATGTACATGGGTACCTAACATGGCCTAGTAGCTAGGACTCATCATACATTTCATTCTAGTTCTTCTGAACTTAAGTGCATTCCCCTAAGTTGCACTTAAGGGGGGGTGTTGGTTTAAATAAGTATTTACTATTTACACTTTCCTTAAGTTTACTTAGGTTAATGCATTATTTTATTTTTTATTTAGGTGAGACACTTAGGATTTTGTGTACTCTCATGAGTTGTCATGTTGACAACATAGAAATACGCAACTCTAATTTAGCACATGGTGTCTACAACACTGGAGTTTGCATCATTCACTAAGTTGTCATGTAGACAACACAGTTATTCGCACTCCCATTTTAACACATGTTGTCTACAACATTAATTTGTGTGCTACACCATTGTAGGCTTATCCTCACATCATTGTACTTACTCCCATGCTTAATGGAGGATAACCCATATCTGGTGGACATGTGCTTGGTTGTATGAATTATCATGTTGCTAACTTCTATGCATTCTAGAAGCTTTCCAGAGGCCTTTATATATAGGCACTCCTAGCGTAATTTCATATGGAATATTGAATGAATATATCATCATACTAATCATATTCTTGGTCTACTTTTGTTCTTGTGTTTGAGTTCCTTGGTCTTGGGTGAATTCTTCCCTAAGGAAAATTCTTACAACTGTCTTTGTCTTCATCTTCTCCAAGATCTTGTGTCAACTGTAATGGTTCCTTTCTCTTGCCTAGGATACCTAGTTTTTCTTCAAGATCTTCAATCATTCTTTTCCTTTTCTTCTCCTTAAAAGAAATCCTGATATTTATAGTTATCCTTTCTTTAGCTTCTTCATATCTCCAAAAAGGTTCAACCTTAGTGTCTATCTCTCACTCAATAGTGCAATAATATTTGCACTCACTACATCACTATCTATTTCATAGTCAAAATTTTGTAATCAAGCCTTCCTCAACTTCACTGCCTACACAAATATGTTTCCAATGTTTAAAAGAAAGTAGATGTCATTGTAGTACCTTGTGGCTAGCTCTTCAAATATCCTCATCCTCATTCTCATTCTTTTCTTAAATTTATCAAAGTAATCATCCATAACATTCTCAAAATTTTCTCCTAATTGAGTAATGTACTCATTAATCTATCTTGTCACTAGTTTTTCTTGTTCCCATACAAAATTACCAACACTAGGAAAATACTTCTAGATATTAAAAAAAATACATACAATGAGGGATCCATATTTACACATTAAATTATTTGCTTTCCTTATAGATAACAAAAAGAATTCTATTCATAATCTTTGTAGCTCAAAAAGATCGTACTCATGATCTTTCATCACAATCTTCCACACTTGATCCATTGCCATACATGGCATACTATTCAATCTATTTTATTGGTAGAATTTGTGAGGAGTAATCCTCACTAAAAATTCAATAAGTGGATCAAAAAATTTTGTAATGGATAGACCTCATCCATTCCACTCAGCCCCTATGTTTGCCTCAACTTCTTCACAACTTGGGCATCGCATTGTTTTCTTCTTATATAGGGTTGGATAGCCTATGACCTTATGAATTATTCTCTTTGTGATCTCCATGAGTCCATTCTATAACCAATATTTCATATCATGGATTCTACTTAGAATAATCTTAATCCATTCAATCTTGAAATTTTTCAAAAATTCTAGGGTACAAGTTAACCCTTTCCTCTCAACAACTTCATATTCATCCTTCAAAATTCCTTCATTGCATATCTTCTCATATGTCTCTCTAATTTCATAGTCTCCTACTTCTCTAATTTTTCATATGTAATAGCATTTAACATCATGGATCATAATGACTTTAGGTGGTATCAAGGATAGCACACCCATTGAATCTCCTTTCATCATAATTTCTAGAATAGCATGAAACTTTAGTGGAGGAAAAGTGTCACTCTTCACTAGTTAAATTCTACTAACCTCTTGGCTCATTCCAGTGGTAGATGAAGATTATATGTTCACTGTTAGGGTTTAAAGTCTCTTCTTTCACCACTTTCTCTTCTAATATACTTGACACGGTTCAGATCTTCACTTGTTCAGGCTTCTTGTTCAAATCACTCTAGAAATATTTTGTTGATCACTCAAATCACCAGATCACTTTGTGCCCTTGAAATTTGTATGCAAAGTGTGAGATAATGTCTTCAAAATTTGATATATACCTTCTTTTGATCATTTTAGGGTCTCTATTAATTTTTTTATACTTAGGTAGGTGGAAGCTAGTTGTCTTGGTTGATATTAATTCTTTCAACTAGGTCTTCACTTTATAGCTCAATCTCTTACATAGCACTTAATCTCTTCTAAAGTGCTTGGTCTATGTTGTAATGCTTGGTCAACATAGACAATTTTACTAATGCTTCACAATCCTTCATAAATATGGTCTTATGAATCTTTATATATGCAGATATGAAATTTTGGCACATTTACATGTGAGGAACTGATGTATGATATATCAATTAAGTATACAGTTCCATACATACCTCTCTTGCTTAGTTTGAGATGACATGATCACATTCTCCATTGGATTGGGTGACCTCAACTCCATTTGCTCCACTATTTTCATCTTCCATTCTCTTTTTCCATTTTGATTCATTTCCTTCTTAATTTTCTCAATATCTACTTTGCCTTTGCCTTTGTTGTTTGTTTGATTCGTCTAATGTACTTGAGTCCTATAATTCTTGCTTAGATGTCCAAACTTGTAACATTTGGAACATGTATTATTAGGTCCATTTTTCTTCCTCTAATTACTCTAGCAAGGTTTTGTCTAAATTTACATTCATATACTCTATGCCCATACTTTTGACAGATATAGCAATATCCTTCAAATCTAGGTGTAGTAGATACATTCCTCATTCTTGACCTACACTCATATATTTAATGTCCTTGTTTCTTGTAGTAAAAGTAGTAACAAATAAACTTAGGTTTAGGGTTTTTCATATTGTGTTTTCTTTGACAAATGTTTCTAGTATGACCAATTTTTCCATGGTGATAACATGTTGGTTTTTCCTTTGGTTTTGTATTTCTCATCTCTCCATTCCTAGATGATTATTCTTTCTTAGTACATGAATGTCCTAACCCATCAAAACAACTAGATGACATCATAAGTTCTTCAAAGTACTCCATTACCTCTTTAGGTTTGTTGAATTTCTCCATAGATTCTTTCTTAGTTTTTAGTTCATTCTTCAATATATCTTATGATTTGAGATTTGCAATTTCCACATCCTTATTATTCAATTCCTAATTTGTAAGAATTATTTGATTCATCATGTCCAGTTGTGTGTTTGTGAGCTTTTGCACATCTTATATCCATTCTGCAAGTCTAGTGGCCACTACTCACTCCACATAATCTTACTAATTGGATTCCATGTTCTCTTTTTAGTCCTCTTATTTCTTCATTGAAGAGTTTATTATTTTCAAGTAGATCTAAAAATGCTTTGTCATTTGGATTGATTGATTCAAACAGTCTTTCAGTCTCAACTTCTTCATAAGAAATTTTCTTTATCTTGATAGCAATTTCTTTTCTCCTATTTAGGGAATCCTTTAGATCTTATCTTTCTTTCTCAAATTTTTGTAGTATGAGTTGGATGTCAATCACCTAATTTTCAATAACCTTGTCAGTTTAAAAGCCTCCATCTCCAAGTGATTAAGCTTCTCATAGAGAACCAATGCTTTGATATCAATTGTTGATTGATGGAGATATAAATAGGGTAAATAAGATACTAAGAAGGGGGGTGAATCAGAATCTTAAGCACTTTATAAGTTTCACCAATTCATTCACATCTATCAATAAACTTCTACATGTAAAAATTGTAATGATAACTTGATGTAACATGTAAATCTGATCTACCACATGCATGAAAATAAACACATAACACAATATTTGTTACCCAAAAACCCTCCAAGGTGTAGGTAAAAATGGGGTGGGGATGATACCCACAAATCTTTACTATTTAAAGAGTTATGTAAAGATTTTTCTAGATGGTTCTAATAGCCTCTCTATCTCTATAAAAACCTCTACAAAAATTAAATTTTCCTTCCATGTCAGCTCAAAAATGTGTTACCTTAAAATCTATTCCATTCTTGACATTTGTATAAACTCTACATTTTTTGGCCTTTATTATTTTCTGACACTGAATATTTTTGTTTCTCGGTCTATATAGTGCTTGGCAAACACTATGTCATTTAGCACTTGTTTCCTTGAAAACATTATCAGTTGCTATTGAACTTAGCTCGTATAGAAAATACTCAGTGACCATACACTTACTTGACTCCTATAGAACTCAGTACATACTTACATATGTACATGACTCAGCCTATGTAGAGTAGTTTGGTCATAGTGATGATTGTCTAACTCTACCTTGTAAATGACTAAGTGATTAGCACTAATAGACAACAAAGGTTAGAGATGCCAACAATATCCATGTCATCAGGTAACTCAACTTCATAAGCATTAACACCATCAAACTTCCTCAATATTCTACAAGGACCAAACTTCTTCATCTTCAATTTATTATATGTGCCAACATAAAATCTACCATTCTTCAAATGAACCATCACATCATCACCAACATGAAAAATCATTATCTCCTTGACTTATTTGCATTCTCTTTCTAATTACTCTATTCCAACTTATGTTTCACTTCCTCATGAAAAGACTTCATGAATTTAGAAAAGTCATCACCTTCAACACTTGTTTTCTCTTCTCCAAGAATAACCCTCAAATCTTATATACCTCTAGGATAAGTCCCAGTAACAATCTCAAAAGGTGTCTTTCCAATACTCATATTCACAGAATTATTGTATACAAGCTCTACATGTGCCACCACTAAATACTAGTTACTCAATTTATCCCCAACTAAACATCTTAGTAAATTACCCAAGCCTATGTTGACAACTTATGTTTGTTCATTAGTCTATGGATGAAATGTAGAACTAAACTTCAACTTGGTATCCAACTTCTTCCACAAAGTCTTCTAGAAATAACCAACAAACTTGTTGTCTCGGTCAGATACAATACTCCTCAATAATCCATGTAATCAAACATCCTCTTTAAAGAAAAGCCCAGAAACATGCATTTCATAAAATTTATTCTTACATGGTATAAAATGTGCCATCTTAGAAAATCTATCAAAAACAAAAAAAATAGAATCATTCATGTCCTCTTGTAGTCCTCGGTAAGCCAAGAATAAAATCAACAATGATATCACTCAAAGGATTCTTAGGTACTAGAATAGGTGTATACACTCTAATATTTTGACTTATTCCTTTTTCAACTTGACAAAATCCACAACTCCTTACAAAATTCTAAACATCCTTATACAACTATGACTGATAGTACTTCTCCTTAAGAAAACTCAAAGTCTTATCAATACCACAATTTCCATCCAATCCACCACTATGTTTATCCTTAATCAAATTGACTCTCATAGATCCTCTTGCTATACACAACTTAATTCCTCTAAATATCATACCTTCTTGAATGAAATAATCTTCATACTTACTAGGTTGGTCAAGTACTAGTGCTCTAGACTCTCTCCACATCTCATAAATATAAAGCTCAGTTTCATACAAATATTTCATCTCATCAAAGATGAGAACTTTCCTTTTCATATTGATTAACAAATATCTTCTTATGTTTAATGCATCTGCAACTCAATTAGATACTCCACTCTTATGGTTGATTACAACTATAAAAAATTTCAAATATTCAATGTACTTCATAAGTCTTTGATTCAACTTATGTTGAATTCCTAAATACTGCAAAGCCTTATGATCGGTATACAACACAAACTCCTTAGGAATAAAATAATGTATCCACTTCTTCAAGGCTTGAACAACAATATATAACTCTTGATCATACATAGGATACTTGATTTTAGCATCATTCAATTTCTCACTAAAGAAAGCAATAGTTTTATCATATTGACTCAACACAACTTCAATTAAACTACCACTTGCATCACATTCAACTTGAAATACCTTATTGAAATCAAGTAAAGGAAACATAGGTAATTCAACAACCTTTTGTTTCAAAGTCCCAAAACTCTTATCAAAACAATGTGTCCACCTGAAATCCCTTTTTTTTCCTCTGATTATCTCAATTGTAACATTATAAACTAAACTAAAATTCATGATGAACTTTATATAGAAACTAGCTAAACCATGAAATGATCTTACCTCACTCACATTCTTAGGTGTATGTCACTCAATAATTGCTTTAACCTTCTCAGTATCCATCTTCAAACCATCAACTAAAATCACAAATCCTAAATACACAATCTCCTCCTTCATGAATGAACATTTTTTTCAAGTTAAATTGCAACTTATCCTCTTTAAATCTTTGTATCACTTCCCTAATATGCTCACGATTCTATTCTATAGTTTTAATAAATATCATAATATCATCCAAATAAAAAATCACAAATTTACCTAAGAATTTCTTCAAGACTTCATTCATCAACCTCATAAAAGTACTTGACACATTGGTCAAACTAAAAGGAATAACCAACCATTCACAAACATTCCTTTGTCTTAAAAGAAAATTTACACTTATTGCCTTCTTTGATTATGATCTAATGATACCCACTCTTCAAATTATTTTTTGTAAAATACCTTGCTCTGCTCAAACAATCCACTATATCATCCATCCTCAGTATAGAAAATCTATATTTCACTGTTATGTTAGTAAAAGCTTTTTAATTAATTCACATTCTCCATTCACCATTCTTGTTAGGTTCCAATATAGTAGTTACAACACATGGACTCAAACTTTCCCTTATCAAACCTTTCTGTAATAACTCTTTCACTTGTCTATTAAGTTCTTCATTCTCAATATGTGTCAATCTATAAGGTGCTTTGTTTGGACAACTAGCTCCTAGAATTAGGTCCATAAAGTGACTTATACTCCTTACTAGTGGTAAACCATCAGGTACATTTTCATAAATAATCTCTTGATGCTCAATAAGAAACTCTTCCACTTTCTCTAGAACTCAATCAATACTAGCATTACTCAATTTACTAGGAATCATAGTAAAACAAAATTTATTTTTCTTCAGATCTCTAATAAATTGATCACCATTAACCATACAAAACCATATGTTAGTATAATTAACCTCGTCTAGACTCTCAATAAATGGTAAAAATACTTTTCTCCTTCCATTCACCCAAAGAATATATTGATTCAGTTTACCATCATGCACAACATGTCTATCTTATTGCCAAGGTCTACCCAATAAAATGCGACAACAATCCATAGTCATAATATCACACAAGACTTCATTAAAGTAGTTTCCAATATTAAATTTTACAATATAGTGCTCACTTACTAGTAACTTATACTCATTCTTGATCCATGAAACATGATGGGGTTTAAATTGTCTCAATCTCTACAATTGCAAATTTGTAACTAGTTCTTCTGATGCCAAATTCGTTGAATTTCCACTATCAATGATCACATTGCAATATTTTCTTATCATCTTGTATTTGGTCTTAAAAAGACTCCTCCTTAGGATATCTTCCTCTTCAATTATCTCATTACCCAAAGTTCTCCTTACCATCAAATTTTCCCCAGCCTTACGTCCACCCAATGGACTTATAGATTCTCCTTGAACTACAACATTTATGCCATTACCTTCATTATTCTTTCCTAAATTGGTACATTCAAAGGCTCTATTTCCTTCTTCAACACAAAATAGGTATCATGAAATCCTCCACTTCCATAACTACCTTGATATTAACCACCTCTTCCTTGATAAGAATTACCACCTTTCCACTCATTCTTTCCTTTCTTGTCATTTTTCCATTCTAATTTTCTCTTATCTTCCACAATATTGTCAGATTTGGTGTTTTCTCCATAAAATCTATCTCCACCTCTTTGAAATCTTCCTCCTAGAATTTTATGTCTTTGTTCATGCTTCTTTGTCAAGATCTCCTCAAATTTCAAGGCATATTGATATGCTTCCTCAACATTATCTAATTTCACAAAATTGATCTCATCTTGAATTGCAATTCTCAAACCATTCAAAAATCTATCCACTTTCTCTATCTCATTATCAACATGTCTAGATCTAATGTCCAATTTGTAGAATTACTTAGTATACTCTTTCATGCTCATATCCTTTTGCCTCAAATTTTTCATAGTCCTTAGTAAATAGATTTGATAATCAACAGGGAGGAACTTCTCCAATTTATTCGCCATCTTTAGTCATGCCCTAATCTTCTCTTTTACTTTCCTTTGTCTATAAATTTGAAAATATTCCCAAAAAAGTAAATCATGGACCTTCAACTTGGTGGCTTCTATCTCTACCATTCTATTATCAGGGGTTCCCTTAAATTGAAAGAACTTCTCCATCATAGAGATCCAATCCTATTGAGTTTTGGTGTCCAATCTTCCATCATGTCTTGTAACCTCAACAAGAGGCTTAGAATGTTCCCTAGAAAAAAAATTCAATAGTATTTCCTCATCAGATTCCACCTTAGGTTCAAGGTTATGAATTGGTGCTCCAAGTGCTCCTTCATCATCACTCACATCATCAAGATGTACTCCTCTCCTTTGGGATGTCTCCACAACATCATCTCTAGTTGTAATTTATCTTAATCAACCCATAATAGTATTATCAACATTTCCTCTACCACAAACTAGTTTGACTATAGGTTTCTATAAGATCATAACCCTCTACCATTTATAGGTCAAATCTCAAATCTTCCACCCTATAAGAAAATCCACTTAGGTTTCTACACAATCCAATCTCCAAAAGGATAAAACCTTCACTTTGATGCTAGCTAACATAAGGAGATATGATAACTAGTGCATATGTGTGCCTAGATATCAACCAACCTTGTAGGGTTAACACAACAGAAGCAATTCACAAAGAGATAGTGTCAGAAAGGAGAGAGAACCATAAATCTTTCATTGATTCATCAAATTTTCATCATACATACTTGGTTGTAAGACCTTTTGGGTCACAACCAATACAAAGATTATGAAAGTTACATTTTCTAAGTGGCTAGATACATTGTATTTGGAAATATGATATCAATGATTATGATTAAGTGACATAATTTTTTAGAATCTAGAAGCATAGAAAAAACCATTTAAGAAGATGTTCAAGATAGTTTTTTATTCTTGATCGTGTTGGTGGTTAAAGGTCAATCGAATGGTAATAAGGTTGTTGTGAATATGAATTTGTTGAAGTTGAAAGAAGATAGTTGATCTAGGAATAATGAGAAGAGTTGATAGAGTGAATTAGAAACTCAAGAGAATAGAGAAAAGAGATCACATGATAGAGATGAGAAAGAGAGTAAGTAGAAAATAGACTTGAACAAGCAAGGTAGTGCTATACCTAACAGATCAATTTTATATTATTACTTTATATTCATTGTAGAATAAAATATCATAAACTAAGTGGACCTAACAAGTTTGTGAAATCCTATATGGTAGTATATATTAGTGATGTTTGTAATTCCTTTAGAGAAGGCTACTCTTTAGATAGGATCAAGTAGTGATAAGTTATGGATGAAATTTTGGTTAAAATCCTCTAACAAGGTCACATTAACAATGTGAATGTAACCTGTAACAAGGTTGGCTCTTAGCCAAGCTCACTTTAGAAGAGTGAAAATTTCTAGTTGCTAGTCCCAGGTGGTTTTTCCCTTTACACAATTTCGACGTTAAACATCTTGATGTCAATTATGTGAATGTTGTTATGTTGCAAATTTATTTTCATGTTATTTCTATTTTATTGAAACTTGGTAATAGCAAAGTTAATGGTTAGTAATAACTAAGTTATATTACTATCAGTTTATTATAATGGAATAGTGATATATAAGATTGGAGTAAATTAGTTGAGAAAGTTAATTAATGAGTTGAATGAGTACACCAAGTGATAGTTTATGTTGTTTGGTACTGAAATTATTTAAAGAGACTATAGGATAACTAAAGATAATTAATTCTAAAAAATTGGATGATATTGTTAAAATAACTTGTAATCAATGTACATGAAGCTACAAGGTTACTTTGTTTAGTTCTATAGAAAGGTAAAAAAGGACAAAAATAATTGCAAAGTTTAAGTCATGACCTAACTAAGAGATCCAAATGAAGAAATTTAAGTGCCTAGATTCATTAGATCCAAAGGAAAGTGCAAAAAGTGGTTTATTAGACAATATGGGGAGCCTTGACAAAAGAAATGAAGTCATTTTTTGAAGAATTCTCAAAAGGCCCTCTTTGTATAGGATATCACAATACACATTTTATATTATAGTATGGCAATGTTTTCATACATGAGAATACCTATAGATTCAAGTTGATTTGTAAGAGGAAAAGGAAAATATACAAGGATTTTATATAAGAACCCTCATGGGTAATGGAAAAAAATTGTAGGCTACAAGAACCTATTATATTATCCATGACATCAAAATGCACATGAAATATGAATATAGGCACAAAAGCTTTAAGGGAAATAAAAACCCAATTTTGTATTTTAAACTATTAAAAATCCCAATGGAAACCAAAAGGAAAAAAATGTGCATGAAATTGAGAGAGCTTGTGACATAGAAGGTACAAGTTTTGAGCAATAAAATGTGTATAGAAGAGCACGTTATAAAGTATAATAGAGCCTAGAATAGAGAAACATTATGGCATATCTTCAAGAAAAATAATAGAGATATAAGGTCACAAACTGCTCCATATTCTCAAGACCATAAAAAAAGAGAGAGAAACTCATGTTGAATTTCATTAATATAACAACAAAAAAGATAGATAATGCTCATAGTTACAAACAAAAGAATTGCAGAGACATAAAAGGCAAAAAATAATAGCCATGTGTGGAAAGTAGTAGAAATTCTATGACACAAGAAAGGAAATAAAACTATTTATTAGAATAAGCCTCAAAAAATAATTATCTCTATGCAAAAGATTCATGACCTTACCAATAATAATAAGTTTAAATTTTTGTAAAGAAAAAAATCTCTATGATCTTTAGAGTTGAAACGTTAACATTTTTTAGAAGATGACTAGTAGCAGTGAAAAGATGACATAGTGATCTTTTGAATATTTATAAAACCCTAGTCTCAGTAGTTCAAAAGAGTTTCCCAAAAGCAAAGAGGAATAGAAAGTTGAAATCTGATTGAAAAGATTATTCAAGAGATATTATTGAAAGAAGGAGATTGTTGAAGAAGACTATGTGTTTCAATCATTGTTTCATCACTGATGTCAAACTTGCTATTTTTTGGTAAGATAACTACTTATGAGATTCAAGTACTATCACTTAATTGATTGATGAAGAGGATTTGATCAATAAGATGTAAGAAAAGCACCTAGAGGAAAGGTTGGGTTATGATTATGTAATGAAGTATAAGGATCAGTTAAGATAGTGATGACATGATGACTAGATAATCTACTTAAGGTTACAAATGTTGGTTACACCTAAAATTTTAGAAGAACAAGTTACATAAATATTGTCTACCAAGCTTGACCGTATAGATAGTAGGTGTTGAGAAAAGTCAGTGCAAGCTGAGTAGAAAGTTAGTTGGAGCCGAGTAAAAGAAAATTCTAGTGGATATCGAGTCAATTTTAGTTGATGCCAAGCATCAGTAAACTTAAGTTGATGCTGAGTGATTTTATAGTTGATGTCGAGAAATGCAATATGTGTTAAGCATCAGAAGGTTGATAATGTTGAGTTGTTGCATTATTTTAAAGATTGAAGATTCTCTAAATCTAAGCCAACAAGTTTGTTTTCTTGAAACTTGTGAACTAGGAGGAAAATAAGGTTGATGAGTTGGTAGCACAGAACTTGATGTAAGCCATTTTAAGGAAAATTCAAATGGATTCTAGGAGAAGTTTCTAGAAGAGATACAAGATATGGGTTAGAAACATTGTATCCTACCTAATCCATCTGAACCCTAATTTGGACAATGAAAAATGAGTGGAAAAATATCCTAATTTCCTATTTATAGGAATGTATGGTCATGAAGCAAACTTGTCATGTGCAAGAACCCAAGGAAGAGAAGGAATTAAGGGTTTTGCTTCATCAAGTGACCCAAGAGAAGAGTTTGCAATGGCATGTTAAGAAAGAAGGCTTAAGGAGATGAGTGCTTGAAGGGTAAACAAGCTATCAGTGCTACAAAGTATGAAGGCCAAGAAGAATGGAGGACTGAATAGAGATCTATAATTTGCAAGAGAAGTTGTAAGTTATATTAGATGAAAGCTCTTCTGTTACTCTCTAACAATTGTATCAATCTAGGATAAATCCTTTGGATTAAGGTTAACCTAATAGTCACTTATAAATCCTTTAACCAAGTGGCATTCCAAGTGAATGGACTAAAGTCCTCTAATAAGGCTCACTCCTAATGGGTGATTGAAATCCTTTAACCAAGCCACATTTAACAATGTGTATTGTAACCTTTAATAGGGTTGGCCCTTCACAGGGCATCACTTTAGAAGAGTGAAAAGAAGTAGCATGTTACTGATGGTTTTTCCCAAGTTGAGTTTCCACATAAATCATTGTGTCAAGTGAGTTGATGAATCTGTTATGTTTCATGCTTTACATTTATGCAAGTTGATTTGACGATAACCTACAAGTTTTAAGTGATTGCATAATCTTATGAATGCATGCATTGGTATGAATGTTTTATGGGTTCACTAAGCTGTGAAAAGTTTTATTTATACATTTTGACCTTGGATAATTGATTCACCCCCCCCCCCCCCCCCCCCACCAACCAAGTTATTCTAAAGAATTACAATAATTGGTATTAGAGCCATCTACTTAAGAGGACTAGTTTGAAGGTACTAGAAGCACAAATATCAAGATGTCAAAAAGAGATGTACCCAATCTTAATAGAGATAACTTTCTTGCATGGAAAATTTTGATGAAGTTACACCTTGGAGGACTTGGAGATCATGCATAATTTACCATTTCAATGTAACATGTTGATCCAATTGGAGCCCTAACTACTGAACATATGAAGAAGAAGAAAGAACACAGTTAGGTGATGTTGGAGATTGCCTCTGCTCTAAGCTATGTCAAATTTGATTATATCAAAGGTCATGACACTATAAAGAAAATGTGGGATGCCCTACACACTATCTATGGAGGAGACAAAAATATTCAAAGAGCCAAATCTGAGAATCTTAGAGGTAATTTTGATGACATGAGAATGCAAGAAGGTGAGAATATTTCTCAATATGTTGTTAGAATAAAAGAAGTTGTTAGTGCAATAAAAGGAGCTACTGGTCATATAGATGATGATACTATTTTAAGTAAAGTTTTGAGAATGCTACTACCTATTTATGCTATTAGAGTTTCTGCAATTCAAGAACTGATATGTATTCCTAGAAACAATCTAACCCTTGAAGGTCTAGTAGGTAGACTCACTGCTTTTGAGCTATCTAGCTTTTATAATTAAAAACTTGAGAGTCTTGAATTTTCTTTCAAAGCTAAGTTGTTATTGAAGGACTCTAATGAGGTAAAGTAGAAGAAGAAGAAGAGAAAGATAAAATATGTGTCTAGTGACAGTGATATAGATGAGGAAGATGTTGAACAACTTGAAGCACTACTAGCAAAAATATTTCACAGAGGTAAAGGAAACTTCAAAAGTTACCCATCATTTGTTTCAATTGCAATGAGGTTAGTCATATTGTTGTAAGATGTACATAGAAGAAGAACTACAGAGGTGGTGACAAGTACAAGATCATAAGAGAAGATGATAGCAAAGATTACAAAGATAAAGGCAAGAAGTCATGCTATATTGCTAAAGAGGAAACTAGGGATGATTCTTATTAGCATGATGATGAAGTGGTGTATGTTGCAATGAAGGAAAAACTTGATGAAGATGAGGCAACTGCACTTGTGACTTGTGTGAACAAAAATGATAGATGGATCATTGATAGTGGATGCTTACATCATATGACTAGAGACAAAAGTAATCTCATTACGTTGAATTGTTATGATGGAAATAGTGTAAGATTTGGTAATGGTGCAGCATGCTTGATAAAAGGAAAAGGTTCTATTAAACTCACAGACAAGATTTCATGTGATAATGCTTACTATGTTGAAGGACTAAACTATAACTTGTTGAGTGTGTCACAATTGAACAATTTAGGATGTAAGGTTGAATTTAAAAACAAGACTAGTAAGATATATGACACAAATGGGAAACTAATTGGAAAAGGTGATAAAACTAGAAGTAATCTATTCTATCTTGACATAGAGGATGCTCCTTGTTTTGTTGTAAGATTTGATAATGTATGCCCATGGCACAAAAGTTTATTTCATGTTAATTTTGATAACTTAGTTAGTATCACTAATATGAAGAAAGTTAGAGGTTTGCCTAAGTTAAAGAAACCTAACAATATAATGTGCAAACAATGTTAGCTAGGCAAAATGACAAAGTTAAGCTTTAAAAGTAAAGCTTATATCTCTAAAGAAATACTAGAGATTATTCATACTAACCTATGTGGACCAATTGATGTGTAAAGCTACAAAGAAGATTAGTACAAAATTTTATTTGTTCATGATTATTCTAAGATGATGACAATTGTGTTTCTAAAATAGAAATCTGATGCTTTTCAAATGTTTAAGTGGTAATTAGCAAGAGTTTAGAAAGAAACAAGTAAGAATCTAAAATTTTTGAGATCAGATAGAGGAGGAGAATTCACATCAAATGAGTTTGAGATGTTCTATAATGACAAAGGAATCAAGAGACAGACATCTACACCTAGAAGCCATCTATAAAATGGAATAGCTAAAAGGAGAAACAAATCTATAATGGATTGTGCTAGAATACTCATGATGGAGAAGAATGTTGCTTTGAAATACTAGAGTGAAGTTGTAAGTACTACTGTCTATACCCTGAAATGTGTGCAAATCAAGAAAGGTACTCATTCAACACCTTTTGAACTATGGTATGCACACTCACCCAATGTAAAATATTTTAAGGTATTTGGAAGTAAATGTTACATTCTAAAAGATGTTAGGAATGGAAAGCTTGATGAAAAAAGTGAAGAAGATATATCCCTTGGCTACTCCATAAGAAGTAAAGCTTATAAGTGTTTGAATACTAACACTAAAAAATTTGTGGAAAGTGCAAATGTGGATTTTGATGAATATACAAAAGAACATGAGCATGAACCTATGAAAGAACTAGAAGAATACAAATCATTTGTATACTTTTATGAAGGAATGCCTAATGAAGAAGATGCTACAAATCAAGTTGGAAACCAACAGCAAGTTTCAATGACTGCTGAGTCACATCCTATAAATGTTGAGTTGCATTCATGAATTGAGTTGCATTCAAATTCTAAGTTATAGAATGAAGTGGGTGCACATTCTGATTCTAAAATTAGTACACATGAAGAAGATGCTAAGACACCTAACAGAGATACACATAGTGATTCTAAAATTGGAAGACAAAATGAAGAAATAAGAGTTGAGCCAAGATTGTCCAAATATGTCAAAAGAAATCATCATGCTAATCAAATCATTGGAGATAGAGATGCTAGGCCAATGACAAGAAAGAGATTGAGAAGTGAATCATGTTTATTGAGCATAAAAGAACCCAAAATTGTGAAAGATGCACTAGAAGATGTTGACTAGTATAAAGCCATGGAAGAAGAGATTGAACAAATAGAGAAGAACAAAACATGGAGTCTAGTTCCTAGACCAAAAGACAAGAATGTAATTGGCACCAAGTGAGTATTTAAAAACAAGTTAGATGAAAATGGTGAAGTTACAAGGAAAAAAGTAAGATTAGTTTGCAAGGGATATGCACAAGAAGAAGGAATTGACTATGGGGAGACATTTTACCCTATTGCTAGAATGGAAGGAGTACGAACTCTACTTTCCTATTCTACATACAAAGGTTTTAAAGTTTATCAGATGGATGTTAAATCTACTTTTTTGAATGGCATATTAGAAGAAGAAGTTTACATAGAATAGCCAAAAGGTTTTGTTGATGTTAACAATAAGAACATGGTATGTAGATTGCAAAAAGTTCTATATGGTTTGAAACAAGCACCAAGAGCATGGTATGAGAGACTTCATACTCATCTTGTGAAGATTGGATTTGAAAGGACTAATGATAACAAAAATATGTACATAAAGAAAAAGAAAGGAAAAGGTATTTTGTTTTAGATTATGGTAAAAATAGGTTTTGAAGGGACCCCGAAACCCTTTCACATCCACAAAAAAGGAAAAAACAAGCCATCTAGAGGATAAACCTACTAAAAAGTAGAACCAAAATCAGGTTTTATAAGGACCTAAAACCACTAACAAAGTCCAAATAAAGTACCCAGGTTTTACAAGGACCTGGAACTGTCAGTACATATTAAAAACTAAAAGCCAGAAAATAGGACCAAACATAGGAACTAGAAGTTACAACCAGCTAACAGGACCTGAACAGGAACCCAACCAAAAGAGAAGACCCAAGAAGCTATTGTAGTTCTGTAATCATCTTAACTGCCTCCTTACTAATATTTTCTATGTCCTGGATGGAGTTAGCAGCCGAAGATGCAGCAGTAATCAAAGCTTTCTTCCTTGAACTTTGTCTAGTCCTCTTGCTTGGGCCCTCCGAAGATATGGTTCCTTCATCAACTCTTTTGCCCAATGTCGCCGCAGTTGCACAGATGCTTGAGGTAACTTGCTCCATTTTTGTTCCACTTTCCTTGATGAGCATCTTAAGATTTTGCTCATAATCCTTCAATTTTTTTGGGATATCTCCCATTTGCACCTCCATGTGTTGAATAATAACCTGGTCAGCCTCCTAGTTATGTTGCAAGATATCCACTTTCTTCTTCAACCCCATAATTTCATTGTATAACCAAGAGTCAACCTAAAGGAAAGAGTTAGCTTTTTGTTTAGTAGAGTGAAGGAAGGAAATTTTGGTTTCCCTCATTGGGGATTCACCTACATCATCAGCAGTGGTGTGTGGTAAGGGGCCAACTTTATCAATATGAATCCCATCATCCAACGGCTCCTCCTCACCAGACTCTACATGAATATGATAGCTCTGGACCTCCTTATCTTGTCCCTCAATCTCCTTAGTAGGAGAGAAAGCTTTCCCCATATTTTCCTCCTCACTCAAAATGGTTGGATCGTCATTTAAATTATCTTTCTCTTTATCACCTCCCCCAGACACAATATGAGTATCCTCATTATTAGACTTACTCTATTCTAAATTCTCCTCATTAGTATCTTCCTCTCTCCCTTCCTCATTATTGTCTTTTGAATCTGGGTAAACATCCAGGTTAGAGCTAAACTCCCCAGCATCCATCCCCTCCTCTTCCTCAAGTACATTCTTGTCTGAGCCTTGAGTGCTCTCCACCTCCATATCCTCTTCCTCAATTTGTCTTTGAGAGCTTGAGGGTTTCGATTTAGCCTTAATTTTCTGATGGGGACACAACCCAAGAACAGAATGGACACAACAGAAAAGGGAAATTGTATTAACTGAGAAAATAAGCTAGTACAAATAGTACAGAGAAAATAAACTTCAAAACATGCCCTAAGGGCTTACAATAGCATAAATCTAGAGATAATTTCTCCTTTCAGTACCTCCTCTCAAACTCCACTCCGAACTGCCTTTTACAATGCCAGAAATCTCCTTAAATAGACCCCAGAGGGTTAAGGACTAAGAGTACATTCTAGAAAGTGCTAGGAGGCATCCACCGACAAAATAGAAGGTTCCAGAAGCTGCGTTAGAAGTCAGTGCAAATTTAGAAGAATCCAGAAATGGTAACCGAACTTTTGGGAGGCATAACTTTTTAACCGTAGCTCCGATTGATAAACCGTTTACATTTTTGGAAAGCTCTCGAAGCACTCTATAGCCCTATGGACCAGCTTTGCTCATCCCCCATTTTTTGACCCTTTTCAAGGTCATTTAATGCCCCAAACCTGACTTTGAAGCATTCTTAGGAGGTCTCCAAAACTCGAAAAATTGCAATAACTTTCAAACCATGGGGCCTATTGACCTGATTCTTTTTCTGGAATTCTCTAAATCATGATTACATTCATCTGGCCAATTCACACCTTTTAGTTTACCAAAATGATGGCCCAAATACATGTTCCTATTTTTTTGGGATTTTCAAATGCACTGATAGTGGAACTGTGAGAGTTGGAACCTTTATTTGACCCAAATGGGTATCCAAAAATCAAAACACATCAAACAGAAACTAAGTCTAAGTACATTTTTTTTTGGGTGACACAGGATTGCCCTTATACCTCTGGATGCTCCTACATCATTTTCTCTTTAACACTCTCATCATTTTTACCTTTTAAGGGTTTATGGCTCTTTTGGTTGCCAGTGGACGAAGACAAAGAAATGGACTTATTTTTACAAAAACCCTCAATGAGTAAAATTAGACCTTCATGTAAGATGGGTCGAGATTGTTTCTTTTTATGGGCATTCAAACTTTGGAGCAAACAAAACTGCAAATAGAAAGGGAAGGAAATTATGTCCCTGTATCTGAAATGGTTAAGGAAGACAAAGTGGAATTTGTGCACCCTTTTATTTCTTCCATCAAGGATGAAATACTCACAAATACAACCAAGCACATCACGCCAAATACCTTTTATCTGTTGCACATCAAAGAAGTCACCATTCTTCTCCAATTGCATCTCCTCTTCATCCATCTTCGAAAAAATTTTATAGGCCACATTGGAAATACTGGTCTGTTTCAAAAACTTGATACCTTTCATGGAGAGACGAGTGACCTCAGCAATGAATTCCTCAGTAAGCTTTACAGAAACTCCATGTAAAGTAGCTTTGTTGTCCACCCAATTTTTGAAGAAGGCAGTAGTGACATGGGGTTTGAATCCAGGCAACTGCTCCAGGTAGTTGACCACCTTCCCTTTCTGAAGAATCTTCCAAATTTCCTACCTAGCCTTCCAATCATCACATTTTTTGAGTTCTTGCTTCCTCAGTTCACCTCCCATTTTGCAAAGCAAACAAAAAACCAGAGACACCCAGATATCATGTACCAAAGTCTTAACTAGTACCAAAGTATATGCATGCATGCATGAGTATAAAGGAAAAGGTATTTTGTTGTTTGAAATTTTTTTGATGATATCATATTTGGAGGTCAAGATCCTTTATGTAAGGATTTTGCAAATCAGATGAAGCAAGAATTTAAAATGTCTATGTTTGGAGAGAGATCAATTTTTTTGTGAGTTTAAAAGTCTATCAGATGAAATATGGTATATACATTATTCAATCAAATTATTTTAAAGAAATATTGAAGGCTTTTGGATTAGAAGATTCCAAATTAGTAAGTACACCTATGGTGATAGGACACAAGTTGTCAAAGAATGATGATTCAGTTGAGGTGAATCAAACATTATATAGGTCTATGATTGAAAAATTGTAATATGTAGTACATATCAAACATGATATTGCATTATCTATAGGGATAGTTGCAAGATTCTCTACTAATCCAAAGGAGAATCATTTAATGGTAGTGAAAAAAATAATGAGATATCTGAAAGGAATAGAAGAGTTTGGTATATACTACAAGAAGAATGAAAAGTTTGAACTGAGAGCCTACACTAATGTGATTAGGCTAGAAACATTGATGATAGAAAGAGCACCACTGGAGAAGCATTTTTCTTAGGCAAGAGACTAGTTACATGGACTAGCAAGAAACAAAGTTTTACTTCACAATCTACTGCTAAAGCTAAATATGTTGTTGCTACTATAAACTACACAAACATTATATGGAACAAACAGCTACTCAAAGGAATGAAGGAAGAGATCATAGAACTAGTGATATTTTATTGTGATCATACAAGTGCTATCAATATATCAAAGAATCTAGTGATGCACACAAAGACAAAGCACATTTCTATCAAGTATCGTTGCTTGAGAGAGTTAGTTCAATATAAAGAGGTGAAGATGGAATATGTCAACACAAAGGAGAAAATTGTTGATATCTTCACAAAACCATTACCTAAGGATGTTCATGAGTATTTAAGAGATAAACTAGGGGTGATACCCCTATCAAAGGCTATCTAAGTAACAAGAGGAGTGCCCTGCATAAAAAGCTAATATTTATATGTTACAAATTGATGTAGTGGATCTTACTTTAGGAGCTACCTAAAGTAATCACATAGCTAAAACTTCAAATTAGTCACAAGCAACGTGATAGAGGGACAAACTGAAGAAACTACAAAGGCTTATATCTGCATGTTTTTAACATGACAAGTTCTTAGTATATATCTTTGGCATTATTTTCAAAGAGGGAGAGATTTACCGATCAAGAGCCAAAACAGATCGGGGAGAAAGATCATCATCAGAGGGAGAAAGTATAAAAGCTTAGAAGTCTTACTGATCATAGAGGGAGATCAGACAACTGTTGATGTTGTTGATTAGAAGAGGACATATGAGAAGAATGTAAGAAAGAGGGAGAAATCCTAATCTACCTAGTAAGAGGGAGATACAAGAAGGAACTCAGAGGGAGTTATATGAAAGATTTTTGTAACCTAATCAACTCAGAGGGAGTTATAAGAAAGAGTTTTGTAAACTAAAAAAAAGATGGAAGTTGCTGATAGAGGGATAAATTTTGATACAAGTTTTCTTTTTGGTATTGCCTTACTATTTTAACCCAGTCAGTTTGGTTGACCAAGATGTTCATCATTTGATTGACTTAGTTGATCAGTTTGGTATGCCATCAATGCCAAAGAGGGAGATTGTTGAAATCTAATTGAAAAGATTATTGAAAGAAGGAGATTTTTGAAGAAGACTATGTGTTTCAATCATTGTTTTGCCACTGATGTTGAAAACCTGCTACTTTCTGGTAAGACAACTACTTATAAGATTCAAGTACTATCACTTAGTTGATTGATGAAGAGGATTTGATCAATAAGATGTAACAAAAGCACCTAGAAGAAAGGTTGAGTTATGATTATGTAATGAAGTACAAGGATTAGTTAAGATGGTGATGACATGATGAATTAATAATCTACTTAAGGTTACAAATGTTGGCTACACCTAGAAAGTTTAGAAGAACAAGTTACATAAATATTGTCTCCCAAGTTTGACTGAATGGATAGTAGGTGCTGAGCAAAGTTAGTGCAAGCCAAGTAGAAAGTCAGTTGGAACTAAGTAAAAGAAAATTCTAGTGGATGTCAAGCAAGATAGTTGATGCTGAGTAAGGTTTAGTTGATGTCGAGCATCATTAAACCTTAGTTGATGTTGAGTGATTTTATAATTGATGTCGAGCAACGTAGTATGTGTCAAGCATCAAAAGGTTGATAATGTTGAGCTATTGCATTATTTTAAAGATCAAAGATTTGCTAAATCTAATCCAACAAGTTTGTTTTTCTTGAAACTTGTGAACCAGGAGGAAGATAAGGTTGATGAGCTAGTGGCATAGAACTTGATGTAAATCATTTTTAGGTGAATTCAAATGGATTCTAGGAGAAGTTTCTAGAAGAGATACAAGATATTGGGTAGATACATTGTATCCTACCTAAATCATTTGAACCCTAATTTGGACAATGGAAAATGAGTGAAAAAATATCCTAATTTCCTATTTATAGGAATGTCTAGTCATGAAAAAAAGTTGTCATGTGCGAGAACCCAAGGAAGAGAAGGAATTAAGGGTTTTGCTTCATCAAGTGACCCAAGAGAAGAGTCCACAATGGCATGTTAAGCAAGAAAGCTTAAGGAGATGAATACTTGAAGGGTGAACAAGTTATCAGTACTACAAAGTATGAAGGCCAAGAAGAATGGAGAACTAAATAGAGATCTATAATATACAAGAGAAATTGTAAGTTATATCAGATGAAAGCTCTATTGTTACTTTCTAATAATTGTATCAATCTAGGGTAAATCCTTTGGATTAAGGTTGACCTAATAGTCATTTGTAAATCCTTTAACTGAGTGGCATTCCAAGTGAATGGCCTAAAGTCATCTAACAAGGCTCACTCCTTATAGGGTGATTGAAATCCTTTAACTAGGTCACATTTAACAGTGTGTATTGTAACCTTTAATAAGGTTGGCATTTCACAGGACATCACTTCATAAGAGTGAAAAGAAGTAGCATATTACTAGTGGTTTTTCTCAAAATGGGTTTCCACATAAATCATTATGTCAAGTGTGTTGATAAATCTGTTATGTTTCATGCTTTACATTTCTTCAACTTGATTTGATAGTAACATACAAGTTTTAAGTGATTACATAATCTTATGGATACATGCATGGGTATGAATTTTTTATTGGTTCACTAAGCTATGAAAAGTTTTATTTATACATATGGACCTTGGATAACCATTCACACCCCCCCCCTAGTTATTCTAAAGAATTCCAACATAGAAAAGGAAAAAGCATCAGACCTTCTTCAGAGAGCATTCCAAATTACTTAAAACCCTAGCCATAATGGTCAACTTAGAGAAAGGAATTATCTAGCAAGATCAAAATATAAAATGATGTAACTTCAAGTTCCAAAAACCAAAGAAATAAGGTGGGCTCCAAGTTATATAAATTGTAAATAAAAGTCCTTGGTGGTTCTTATGTATTTGTTACATCTTCTTACAACTTATTGTTAAGTTGTATATATTAAATTATTTTTAACATATCACTTACTATATACAAGTTAATAATAAATTTATTATATTTCATATATCAATACACTATTTTTTATTAATGTATTTAATATTTAATATATATTAAATATATTAATATTCATAAATGAAACAATGATAAAAATGAACTTAGTTGCATGCATGTTGTAAAATTAATATCTTAAGTATTGAAATTATAAAATACTTAAGAATATTAATTGTTTTAAATGCAAATCAGACAATTAAGTTAACAAGGACTTCATTTTTAGGGATAGAGTACTTTTCTTTTTAGACTTGGAGTTTTGTTTTCATTCATTGGAGGTTGTTTTGGGACACTTGTAGTTCATTGGAGTATTATTGTCGTCAAGGGGGATTTTTCTTTTTTACATGCACTCATGGGCCAATTTGATCGTATTTTTGGTTATTTCTGAGGTGGTTAAGGCTAGTTATCACTTTTATAATAGTTGGAGACAATTTGATACAGTTTACTCATGGTCACTAACAATTTCATTTCCTCTATTTTGATCTTCAATTTTGCATATGGGATTTTGGTTCTACATGCTTTTAGACCAAATTTCATGCAATTCAAGCAATCTATCAATTACAGTTTGTCTTGAGGGAAGTTTTGATTGAGTTACTTCATAGATTGGAGTAGTTTTAACTATAATTTGCATGTATTATTTCTTACATCCAAGTTAGGGTTTCTTACTTCTATATATTGTATCTCACCTAATTTTTAGGTCTCTTTATTTCTTCTTATATTTCTGCACATTGCAAAATTTGAGTTGGTTATGGGGCACTTTGTAGTAGATATTTTTTAGCATTGATTATATAGATACAACAGTTCCTTCTCATTGCAATATTGTAGATTTATTTCTTTTATGTTGTGTTTATTCTTCATTTGAGTTATATTCCTTATTGTGAATGTGAATCATGATTTGTGTATTTGTAGGTCTATTTGTTAGGATTATTCTTGTGGAGTCTGATCATCCTCCAAGTGGGAGATTATTGTGATGTGGAGCCTAATCAAACTCAGAGGTTTATTCAACATGATTTTATCCCCATATTATTTCTACAAGGGTTTTGGGGGTAGCACCCCTTAAGCCAAATATTCCCTTATATTGTAAAAGGTGTTGGCTACTATTTTTCCTATTGGACAACTTATTCTAGCCTTAATTTTGTAAGTAGCAAAAGCTTGTATAAAAAGGCTCAGGGTTAGGGATTTCATAATGTAATGGTGATATTGAAGCTTCATGGAGTGGTATTGAGCTATAAGGGATTGTGAATTGTAATCACTAGATAATAATAATAATGGACTTGTTGTTTGTGGATGTAGCTAGGGATTGGGTGAACTACATTTAATGTCTTGTGTTCTCTTCTGTGCGATCTATTATTTTCTAATAGTGGTTATATTTGCATGTAACTATTATTTCTATCTGAGGTTAATACTAACACTATTATTGTGTTCTTCATAGTTATCAAGAAATTTGGTAAAACTTAGGTTTTTCGTTGAAAGAAAAAGATTTAGAATCTTTTCATTAGAATCTCTTTTTTAATTGAATGCTTGTCTTAATATTGTGAATCTATGGTATTTTGTGTAGTTTGGTGTTGAAGTATTGAAGTTGCAATTATCTTTGGTGTATCATCTCATATAGTATTAGTTGTTCATTTTTGTCAACCATATTTTCTCATCTTTCTTTTGCATACAGATTTAGTTTCATCTGAGCACTATTTAGGAACTGACTATATCCTGATATTCTACTCTCATTTTGGGACAACTTTATACCTAAGAGTGTTTCCATATTTTAACATAATAGCTAGATTCCAAATCAAGCTATAGGAACAATCTTGATTGATAACAATGATAATTAACACTAACTTGAGTCTTCTAGCATAGTCACTCTTCAGATTTTATAACCACATAAGTAAAAAAAAAATAACTAATAAGTTCTAGCCAGGTAGATAATTATTTTATCTCCTTACAATATAAATAAATAATCTTTTGTTGAATAATAATAAGTAAAATATATATATAAAGAAGAGGAAAAAATCAATAATAAGTTAACTGGAATAAAATTACTTTACAATAAATTGTTGTATTTAATTAACTAATAAAATTACTATTAATATAGAATACAAAGAAATTAATCTATCTTTATTACTAATTATGGTTAATTAAATCCTTAAAATAATTTATTTTTATTTTTATTTTTTGTTTGAAGTTACTAAATTGAATCATTAGATACTATTATGTGGTAAAAATAATGGGGGTTAATGTTAATAATGTAAAATATGTGAAAAAACCTCATTAACAACCCACTTTCCACACACTCAACATTAAACACAAGAGAAAGAGGGGTTTCCAAACACAACTCTTATTAGAAAAACTCAAATGGATGAAGGGATGCCAATACTAAACCCAAATTATATCAAGGAATTACAAAAGAAAGTTCTAGTTCATGCAATATTAATTAATTCAAGATATGTAATGTGAATTTGAAATTGAACTAATTGATTTAATGACAAGAGTCAGATAGATATAGACCCTAAATGTATGTAGTCAACCCAATTAAGATATGAAAATTGGTATAAGATAAAAAGGTAAAATAAATGATAAAATTGCCTTAATATGCATGGGATAATGTACCTATTCACTCTAAAAATCATGGATTTGAACCTATGAATTAATTTATGACTATGAATCTATGATCATGACACAAAACCCTATTTTTCTTAGACCTCTAGGAATAGATAAACTTTCCATACATTGTACGAGAATATAGATATATTTCCTAACACTCTAGTAAAGTTGACCCTACTTATTTTGAAAGGTCTTGGTGAGTAGTTTTTGGATCTATAACCAAAATTTGGATATCGTGTTCATGACATAGTAGAACTTGGTTTTTCTTTGGTTTTGTGAGGGATTTCCTTGGTTAAGTCCTAGATTTAGAGATCAAACTTGAATTCAAGATGTAAAATATTAAAGAAAGAAAGACAAATATAAATATTCACAATTCTTTTTGAAAATATTGTAAATAAGGATTTTTTAATGATTGTGTATTTTCAATATTGAATTTTCAATGATGTGTTAAATCTCCACAAGTACAATGGATATACCAAAACCATATCATGGAACCATGGACGTAAAAATGCATCAATAAATAATATTATGAAATCTAAAATCTAGATCTCCTTACTTGATGGCCAATAACTTTAGATCTTGAAGAGCAAATTCTCAGAAGGGATCCTTAAATCTTGAAGGCCTTCAAAGCTTGATGGATGCTTGAAATGCCTTAGGAAAATCTTTTTGCTTGAGTGCTTGTGAATGCCTTGAAATTCTTGGATGTCTAATGGATATCTTGTGATGTAAAAATTTTTATAATAGTTTAGAATAGCTAAGAGGAGGGTGAATTAGTTATCCTCAGGTCCACATGTCCCAATTCAACTTTTAATCACTTCAAATACTTCAGATCTAATCATTAAGTAGCTCAATCTCTATAGAAAATAATAAGTAACATAAAACTTTCAATTCATTATCCTAATAGTAATAAACTTGCACAATGTAAAACATTAACAATAAAACATATCAAATAACATCCACACAAGTATGACACCAAGATTTAACATGGAAATCCAATTTAGGAAAAACCACTAGTAACATGCTACCAAACTTTCACTCTTTTATAGTGAGATCTATGAGGAGCCAACCCTATTAAAGGTTATAATACACACTATTAGGTGTGACCCTATTAGAGGATTTAATCACCCTGTTAGTAGTGGTCTGGTTAGAGGGTTTTAGAACATTCCATTAGAATGTCACCTTGATTAAAGGATTTACAAATTACTGTTATGTCAACCTTGATTAAAGGGTTTCAAACTAATATAATGCTTAGAAAGTAATAGTAGCTTGATCTGAGAAATACAACTCACTTTGAAAATATTGATCACAATGTAGCTCATATGTTAATCCACTGACTGACCTCCATTATCATCTATATCTCTAATCTTCTTGGAAATCCTTCAAGCAATCACACTTCACCTCTTCAGAACTCTTCTCGGCCTCCTGCTTAAGTTTTCTAGCCAATAGCATTAACAAACATCTCCTCTAGCTCTGTTAACCTCTATACTTCTAGATTACCCTAATGCCACTTTAAATAGGTAGTTTTGATCTTTTTTCTCTTAAACATCATCATGAATCTTAGGGTTTGGTCAGATTTATTAAATCCTTTCATCATTTTGTTTCCTCCTTCCTCTTCTAGAAACTTCTCCAAACTTCTCTTTAAATCCATGTCTAGGAGAACACAAACATAGTTTATCATGCATTAAATGCTCCAGGTGATCCATCCTTATCTTGAATATATTTTGAATATTCTAATAATTCAATTGTATCAGCTAGAAATCAAGATTTCCTCACAAACTATCAAATGTTGACACTCGGTCATCACTAAATTACTTGGTCATTACTAACTATTCTATTCAACACACTTTTAGATACTTGATCAATATTAATGCTTAGTCAACATTGTGTTCTACTTAACTTATGTTGTCACTTAGTCAACACTAGCATCACTTGGTATATACTTGTAGTTCCTTAATCTTCTACTCTTTTCCTCAGTCAAGCCTATACATTTGATCTTCCTTTGATCATTTCTTCTAGGCTTCAATAGAACCATTTTCTCCACTTGGTGTTATGATTAAACAATCACATTATCTTGTCAAGGTCTAACTAATCAAGTGTCCATTTTAATTTCACATAACTCAACCTTTTCTCTAGGTCCTTTTGTTAGCTCTTCTTCTAAAATCCTCTTTATCAATCATCTTGATATGGAACTCTACTCAAATAGAGACTATCTCACCAATAAGGTTTGACATCAATGACAACATAATAGTTATTCAAACAATTTCCCTCTTTAGCATTAATAGAAACACCTCTAGTTACCATACAATTCAAAATATTTAATTACTTCAAGAAGATCCCTTTGTGTCCAATATCAGATCTTCATTAATATCCTTAGTTTTATTCTGATCTGCATCTTAGTGTCCAATAATCTCCCTTTTTAGTTTCATTTTTATTCTTATACATGCATCTCTTATATGCAATACATAGACACCCTCTATCATATTAGATCATGAAATCAATGAGCTCCCTCTTTGATATACAACTCCTAAACTTCTAGGTTCCTTGATTGTTGGTGACACCTTGCACTAATTTATCTCTTTCTTAATGCTTTCTACCTCTTTTCCACATCATTTTACTTCTCTCTCTTTTCACAATTTATGATAATTGTATGACATCTCCCTCTAGATGGTAACTTCATAACATCTCCCTCTTTGACAATAATATCAAAGACACTTCATCTTTCTCATACATCTTCACCACGTAGTTCATGTTAGGTCTCTAAATTTGATTCTCCATCTGTCATCTTTGTTTATGACTAATACAACATCCTTTTCTTCTCTCTTTACTAATTTAGGTAGCTCCTAATGTATGACTTTCTACATCAGTTGTAAGATATTTTGATAAGTGCATTAGATGTAGAGCTCCATCTTAGCTTAAGTAGCTTTAACTAGGGGAATCACCCCCAGTTTACCTCTTAGATACTCATGTTCAGCCTTAGGTAAAAAGTTAGTTAAAATATCTATTATTTTCTCCTTAGTGTTCACATACTCCAATCTCACTTTTTTATCTTGAACTAGTTCTCTCAAGTAATGGTACTTGATAGAAATATGCTTGGTCTTTGTGTGCATCATAGGGTTATTTGATATATTTATAGAACTTTTTTTATCACAATAAATAAAAAATGGATTAGTGATATGTTCCTTCATTCCTTTCAACAATTTCTTGATCGACATAATGTTAGAATAATAACTATTGTTGCTACATATTCAGCTTTTGCTATTGATTGTGAAATGCAATTATATTTCTTGCTTGTCCATGAAACAAATCTCTTTCCTAGAAAGAAAGCTTGACCACTTGTACTCTTTCTATCATTACATTTCTTACCCAATCGACATCTGTATACACTTTCAATTCAAACTTGTCACTCTTTTTAATCCATAATCCTCTATTCCTTTTAGATATCTTAGTATTATTTTCACTACTATCATATGATTCTCCTTAGGATTTTTTAGAAAATCTTGCAACAATCCCATCTACTAATGCAATATTCATTCTACTATCAACAACATATTGTAGATTCCCAATCATTGATCTATATAATGTTTGGTTTACATTAGTAGAATCATCATTCTTAGAGAGCTTATGTCTAGTAGCCATAGGTGTGTTGACTAGTCTTGAATCTTCCATCCCAAGGGTTTTTCAATATCTTCTTGATATATCTAGATTGGGCAATGTAGATATCTTTCTTCATGTGATATACTTGCAAACCAAAAACGAAGTTGATTTCCCCAAATAGAGACATTTCAAATTCCTTCTTCATATCATTAAAAATTTATTTGTATAATGCATCCTATCCTCCAAATATGAAATCATCCACAAATATTGCAGCTAACAGTATTCCTTTATCACCTTTGGTCTTCAAGTATAGACTACTAGTGTCATTAGTTCTTGCAAAACCAATATTTACCAAATAGTTGTGCAACCTTTCATACCATGCTCTTGGGGCTTGTCTCACTTCATATAATTCTTTGTGCAGTTAGCATACCATTTTTTTCTTTCTTGGATCAAAAAATCCTTCTAGTTGTTCAATGTAAACCTCTTCTTCTAGGATTGCATTTAGAAATGTAGATTTGACATCCATTTGATATACTTTAAATCCTTTGTATGCATAATATGCAAATAGAGTTCTAACTCCTTCCAATCTTGTAACTAGGACAAATGTTTCTCCATAGTCAATGCCTTCTTCTTGTGCATATCCTTTGCATACCAATCTAGATTTTTTCCTTGTGACTTCTCCTTCCACATGTAGCTTGTTCCTAGATACCTACTTGGTTCCAATAACATTTATGTCCTTTGGTCTAGGTACCAGTGACTAGGTTTTGATATCCTTTATTTGTTCAATTTCTTCATTCATTTCTTGTATCCAATCTTCATTATGAAAAGAATCTTTCACTAATTTAGGCTCAAACTCACAAACTAAACATGTGTCATTTCTCATTCGTTTCCTTTTCATAACTCTAGAGCCTTTTTTTCCAATGCTTTTCTCAGGTGCATGATGTTTTCTCACATATTTTTCTAATGTATGATCTTTTCTTCTTTCTTATTCTTCAGGTGCATCTTGTAGATTTACTTCAAGTAGTAGTTCATGTATCTATGCTTGTTCTTATGGTTACTTGTTGCTAGCTTCCTAAAGCTAGACAACCTTGTTGTACATGTATTGTGGCATCCATAGTCTATTTCTTGGCATCCTACTGCTACAAAATAGTACTCACAATTTTTTGTTTCTTAGCAACCTTGTTCTCTTGCTCTAGTAAGGTGCAGGTCACACCTTCATTAACATATATAAATGTTTTGTAATCTTCAAGTTCTTTTTTGCATTTGACTTTATTCTTTTCTGTATATTTATCAACTCTCACATTTGTGCTTTCCACAACTTCATTTTTGTTAGAATTAAAACACTTGTATGTTTTTCTCTTAGTCGAATATCAAAGGAATGTACATTCATCACTTTTAGCATCAAGTTTTCCATTTCTATAAACTTCATTATATAATATTTACTTCAAAAAACTTCAAAGTATTTCACATTAGATGCATACTCATACCATAACTCAAAGGGTGTAACATTTGTACTTTTCTTGACTTGTACTTGGTTCAAAGTATAAATTGTTGTGATTACAACTTCTCTCCAATATTTATGTGATACAATCTTTTCCATCATCAGTGTTCTAGCATGATGCATGATTGATATGTTTCTTCTTTCATCTATTATATTCTATGGAGGGATCTTGGGTGTTGACATATATATCTTGATTCCTCTATCATTGTAGAATATGTTGAATTCATTAGAGATAACTCACCTCCTTTGTTAGATCTCAAGCACTTTAGACTTTAGCACATTTCCTTTTCAACTCTTGCCAAATACCACTTCAACAATAGAAAAGCATCAAATTTTTCTTTTAGAAACATCACAATCATCATTCTAGAGTAGTCACCAAAAAATAGAATGAAATATTTATCACCATAGTATCTTTGCACTCCAATAAGTCCACAAATGTCAATATGAACCAATTCTAGAATATCATTGGATGAGTAGGTCTTTCTCTTGAAACTAGACTTTTTCATTTTACCCAATTGACATTGTTTACACATAACATTATCAAGTAATTTCCTCAATCTTTGTAATCCTCTTACTCTTTTCATCTTAAGTTAATGCTTATCAAATTATCAAAGTTCACATGGCATAACCTCTTATGCCATAACCATATATCATCAAATTATGCAAACAAGCATGTCTCATCAAATAAATCTAGATAGAACAAGCTATCTCTTGTTTATTCTCCACTTCCAACTAGTTTGCCAGAAGCATAAAATATCTTGGCCTTCTTGTGATGGAATTTGACATTGTATCCTAATCTATTAAATTGTGAAACACTCAAAAAATTATAGTTAAGTCCTTCAACCCAATAAGAATTATCACACCTAATCTTATTGGTCAATTTTATTGATCCTTTACCTTTCACAAGACATGGTGCATCATTACCAAACTTGACATAGCTTCCTTTACATTTTTCCAAGGTTTCAAACTTATTTTTATTGCCATTCATGTGATGTGAGAATCCACTATCAATTATTCATCTATCACCTTTACTCGCATATTAAATTAATGTAGTCTTCTCATCTTCATCAAAATAATCTTTCACAGAAACATAGACAAATTATTCATCATTACTATTAGACTCATTGTTAGTTTCTTGTTCAGCAATATAAAAAGATTTCTTACCTTTATCTTTGTATTCTTGATTTCTTCTATTGTCTTTGTCATCTCTTTTGTCTTTATACTTGATTTCCCTTATTTCATCCTTGTCATCTTTGTCAGAATACCTTGCAGCAATACAACCAACTTTGTTACATGAAAAACATATTATAGGAAGTTTACCTTAGAATTTTCCTTTGTCTCTTGAAATTCTTCTAGCCATTAGTGCTTCAAGCTCATCAAGATCATCATCAGAGATATCAGTATCACTATTCACACACATTCCTTTTCCTTTCTTATTAAGAACCAATTGTGACTTGAAAGTCAATTCAATAGTAGTAGGAGTAAAATTATCAAAATTTAACAATTTAAAAGTAATAATTCTACCAACTAATCATTCCCAAAATAGATTTTTTCTAGAGGTACATCATAGTTCTAGTTTTGTAGAAACTTTAATAGTATAAATAGGAAATAGAGTTCTAGTACCTTGCTAATCACATTTTTATAATCAATATTTCTATTGGATCCTCTTATAGCATTTACCACCTCTTTGACTCATCTATAGTATTGAGAAATAGTTTCACCTTCTTTCATTCTCATCTCATCAAATTTACCTCTCAAAATTTTTAATTTTTCCCTTAAGACATGTGCCTCTCCTCTATAGATAGTGTGTAGTGTATCCCACATTTTCTTGGTAGTAGTGCCTTCCTTTATATCATCAAACTCAATATAACTTAGGGTTGATGCAATCTCTAGCATCGCCTAATTGTGTTCTTGATTCTCTTTCATTTGTTGGTTTGTCATAGGTCTTGATATCTCTTTGTATGCATGTTCCACATAGTATATTGCTCCTTCTCCAATTCTTGCCAAATGCAACTTCATCAAAGTCTGCCATGTAGGGAAGTTCTCCTTGTTTAGCCTTGGAACTTCCTTTTTGTACATCTTGATCTTTAACTTTAAGTACCTTTAAATGTTTCTTTACAAGTGCTAATAGCTCTAATACCAAATGTTAAAATGATTTAGAATAACTAAAAGGGGGTGAATCAATTATCCCCAAGTCCAAATGTACCAATTCAACTTTTAATCATTTCAAATACTTCAAATGATCATTAAGTAGCTTGGACTCTACAACAAATAATTAGTAACATAAAACTTGCAGTTCATTGTCTTAATATTAAAAACTTGATTATTGTAAAATATTAATAGTAAAACATCTCAAATAACATCCACACAAGTATGACACTAGGATTTAATGTGGAAACTCAATATGGGAAAAACCACCAGTAACATGCTACCAAATTTTCACTCTTCTAAAGTGAGTTCTTTAAGAAGCCAACCCTATTGAAGGTTACGATACACACTGTTAGGTGTGATCCTGTTAGAGGATTTAATCACCCTATTAGGAGTGACCTGCTTAGAGGGCTTTAGAACATTCCATTAGAATGTCACCTTGATTAAAGGATTTCAAACTGATACAATGGTTAGAAAGTAACAATAGGTTGATATGATAAATACAACTCACTTTGTAAATATAGATCACAATGTAGCTAATATGTTGATCCATTGACTGACCTCCATTATCATCTATATCTCTAATCTACTTAACAATCCTTCGAGCGATCACATTTCACCTCTTCACAGCTATTCTCAGTCTCCTACTTAATTTTTCTATCAAATAACATCAACAAACATCTCTTATAGATTTTCTAGCCTCTACACTTTTAGGTTACCCTAATGGCTCTTTAAATAGGTAGTTTTAATCTTTTGCCACTTAAACATCACCATAGATCTTAGGGTTTGGTTAGATATATTGAATCCTTCCACCATTTCATTTCCTCCTTCCTCTTCTAGAAGCTTCCCCAAACTTCTCTTTAAATCCATGTCTAGGAGTGCACAAACATAGATTATCATGCATTAAATGCTCCAAGTCATCCATCCTTGTAAGAATTTGGTATAGCTCTGATACCATGAAAGAATTTACCTAAGGCAATAATTCAATGGCAAGATCAAGAAGCTCAGTAGATAGCACAAGAGAGATAAATGATGATCAAATGAGAATGGATATTAGATGACTAGATATTAGATAATATGATATTAGATATTTGGATGAATACATTATAGAAGTGCCTTATATATAAAGGCAACTAATATGACTAGGAGTCAGCAAAGAGATAAGAAAAACATCTAAGCACATGTCTACCAAGATAGGATTATCCTCCATTGTGCATTAATGTATGTACAATAATGAGAGGATAAGAATACAAACATGTATCTCATAAAGAGATGTAGTAGAGAATATGTGCTCAATTGGAGTGCAAACTACTATGTTGTCAACATGACAACTCATATGAATCTACAAACTCCTAGGTGTCTACATGACAACTAATATTCTAATGCATTAACCTAAGTAAACTTAAGTAAAGTGTAATTACTAAATACTTAAGTACACCAACACCCCCCTTAAGTGCAACCTAGGGCAATGCATTTAAGCTCACAAAAGTTAGATGATAATGCAATATGGATCTAAGCTACTAGGCCATGCTAAATACCCATGTACAATATAAAAGTGCAAATGATATGCAATGAAATTTCTCATAAAGTGGAGAAAGAGGGAAAACCACATGGGAAAAACTCTCCCCCAAAAAGAGAGATTGAAAAGCAAGATGCATGGATGGATGGAGTAATTAAGACCCCCCATTACAACATACATCATGTGTATACAATAGAGAAGTATGAGAAGAACACAATCCCAAAAGAGGAAATGGTCCCCCCCACAAGAGAGAAGAAGTAGAAGAAGAAGAAAGGAGATAGGGTAGTCCCCCCTCAACATAGAATTTCCATCAGTGATAGCTACTCCAAGGTGAATGTAGAAGCTAATACATGACTGTTGAATAATGTTCCTCCCCTTAGGAAAAAACAATGTCATACATACATATGAGATGCTTCCCCAATGTGTAGAAAGAATCCTCAAGATGAATGGTGTCTCTGAAAATTGCTCAACCCCTATGTCAATACTGATAGTCACCCCTTCCAACACTGTTGAAAAGAAAAATTTTAGATCTAGCAAGGGTGGATGTAGAACATATCCTAAAGAACCAATTATATCCTCAAATGATAAAGAGACCTCCTGCAATTATTGTACATAAGGATCCACAATCATATCAATCTTGAAAGATTGATCATGTAGAGAATGGGCAAGAGGGTTAGACTGTTCCCTTGCAAAAATTGAAGAAGAATCATCTTCATCAAAGAGAAGGTGTATATCATCAATAATGTCTCCCAAATCTGCTATGTAGGACTCCACAAACAAACCTAAAATATTTGTCAAGTAGTCATCGCCTGACACTTGAACCAAAAGACAAGGTGTACCCAACTATGATAAATTACATGGACCTATTCTAATCATCTAAAAATGGCCATCTAGACTATTAGCCCCCTTCTTAGCATTTTGGCTGATTTAATTAATCATTTACCTAGACCAACTTGCTAATAATCAATTAATTTGATTATAACCTATAGTTTGACTATGCTATCCTAAGTTCATTATTTGATTAAAAGAACATGTTCACTTTTAATTAAATAAAAGATCCCATTATTCTAACCCACTTAAAGTGCACACATAAAGTCCTTTTTCTATTTTGCAATAAAAAGAAAAGGCTTGTGAGACTTTTGTCTTATATGACTAGTCAACTTATTTTCTATTGGTTGACTTGTGTGTGCACATGGATCCCTCCCATTTTTGAATTCAAATGTTGATCATCCAGCATCTCAATCTTGATGTCTACCATCTATATGACTTTAAAAGGGAGAGAGCTCTCCCCCTCAAAGAATCCATCTTTTGAATACTGTTATGCTACAAGTTTTTTGACAGGTTTCTTAGAGCTTTGAGGAGAACATTCTATTTCTTGTCTTCATTCTTGCATTCCATTATATTTAGCTTAATATCTTATGGCATGTTAGTATAGTTGCATAATAGCTTAGTTTCCTTTGTTATAATCTAGTTCACATAGCATAATATTTGGATTGTAACACTCTCATAATTGTTTAGAATAGTTGCATTTTTGCATTCTCATCCTAGCATAGTTTCATTCTTACATTTGCATAGAGCTCTTTGACATGCTTTTGCCTAAAGAATCTCCCATCTCATGGTTTATTAGCAAGGGCTACATTCCTAAGGCTTAGCTGAGAGCTATTTTATGCTCATTTGTATGCTTTTTGCACTCCATGAATAGGGAGCCCTAAGCTACGATTTCAAGCTTTCCAATCTATGGAAAACCTTGGATAGAAGGGTTTAGGGAAGTGCACTTTTCCTAGTGTGCATTTTTGGCACCCACTATGGTGTAGAACAGTAGGTTTTGTCCTCTCTTTTGTTGTTTTTGTCATTGTTTTCATTTAGTATCTTGCACTTTTCTTTTCTTAACAATCGTAGTTCTGGGTGACATTTTTCCAGTTTTGTATGATAGTTTACATTATTGTCGTGCGATAATTTTTTGGAAATAGTGTTTCATGGCTATACTGGGTTTTGTCACTTCTGTATACAATTTTTTTTCGTCTAGCTAAAGAATAAATATTGAACATGCAAGTTCTATTGCATGGCTATACTATAAAGTATTGCATGATAGTCTCCCAACAAAAACTATCGCCTAACAGGGATTTGCTTGTTGTTTGAGGTGTTTTTGATCAGTTTACAACTTCTGCTTGCTAATTGCTAGTTTTGTAAGTTTGTTACTATTTTCTAGAAGTCTATTTACAAATTTTATTTATTTTTAAAGCTAACCTTTGGTGCTAACAGTTGTGTTTATAATTTGTCATCTTGAAAGCCTTAAACATTGCTTAAAAGAATGCATGCCAAATCTTCAAATGCAAAAGGATTACTAACGACTATTTACAGTGTTTTCCAACGCATAAAAATCAAACATTTTCTTCTTTTTTTTGTTTCATGTGTGGCATATACTAGTTGTTCATTTTTAGGCACATTAAACTTGTGATTAAGGTTCTTTGGTGATAGGAGAGTATACTCTTCACCCTTGCGATGAATCAAAAATCTTGACCCACCTTTGGATTTCAAAAGCAAGAGGGTAATTCAATCTTCTTGGCATGTTTGGGGAAGCAATCAAGGTAGGAGAGTATGCTCTTCACCCTTGAGGTGAATCAAAAATCTTGACCCTTGAGAGTGGATCTATTTTGTGGTAGTTAGGTTCCTTTATAGGGCCTACTCTTAAACAACCTAAGAGGAATGACCGAAGTGGTGACAAGCAAATTACCCAACTCTTTCAATCCACTATAAACTTAAGGCTATCAAGGAAACAAAACCTTTGTAGATGTAGTGTTTTTCTTTGCTACGTGTGATCACTTATGGGATTTCAACCATAGGCAGATCATTAGGCAAGAATTCTTAAGGTGCTCTTGTGACTATAAGGTCTATTACCCATCACAAGATAGGGTGTCCCTTAATTGGGTGCAAGAGGAACACTATGAATGGAAGCCCTATCTAGACACCCTAAGTTAGTATCTACCCTATTTTGTTGCTCAACTTCTTGGTGCAAGGATCGATCCTAGTGGACTACCCGAATCACCCCAAGATTTACACTCACCGTATGTGTTCCCTTGGTTGTGCTTATGGGACTTCTATGAAAATTCCAGTATCTCTTGTGGGTAACCACTTGGTGTGAGGTAAAGGAGCATCAAGCATGGACCAAGTTGTTGAGTAATGAACCATGACCTTAAGGTATATTGCTTGGCTACTATTTTTTAAAGTGTTGACCAATGTTAACATTCTTGCACATTAAACAATCTATGTAATATTAGTAGAAAGGTTGTTATGATATCATAGGTGTGTTGGCAATGTTGTGTTTACCCTTGTTCAACTATTTGAGACATGTTAAAACACTTTCTATTTAAAAACCTTGCTAATAACTGACACAATCTAGAAACATACACTGTTTGATTCGAAAAATCACTTGATTGTCAAAACTGAAACACAAATTTTGGAGTTGTAACTGGTCTTTTACACAAAAATAGGCACTGTATCACCTATCTTCATGAGAAATATCA
Organism: Cupressus sempervirens; assembly: GCA_028749045.1. Classification (NCBI taxonomy): domain Eukaryota; kingdom Viridiplantae; phylum Streptophyta; class Pinopsida; order Cupressales; family Cupressaceae; genus Cupressus; species Cupressus sempervirens. The sequence goes on from CM053792.1 coordinate 566,663,828, forward strand.
TGTGACACTATTTTGAAAAAATTGTGTTGCCCTATTTTAGATTATGGTAAAAACAGGTTTGAAGGGACCTCGAAACCCTTTCACAACCTCAAAAAAGGAAAAAAAAAGCCATCCAACAGGAAAGAGACCTTAAACCTACTAAAAAGTAGTACCAAAATTAGGTTTGATAGGGACCTGAAACCACTAACAAAGTCCAAATAAAGTACCCAGGTTTTACAAAGTCCAAAAAAAATGTGTTGCCTTGTTACTATAAAGTCTTTCACCCTATTTACTAAGTTCCATTGTCTCACTTCTACAAAACTGTCATCTGTAACAAAAACATCACCCTCCTATTATGAATTGTATTTTATGACATTTTATGCTATCCTATTGTTGCTTCGTTCCTGAGAAAATATCACCTGAGGTTATTTGTTGTCAAAATAGAGTTTGTGTTCCAATTTTTCTGATTTAGGGTCTCATTAGTTCCATCTCTTGGGTCCTGGTTGCACATCTATATGTTAGAAAGTTGTCCTAGGTTGAAAAGATGGGTTTAGTTCATCAAATTTAATTCTTGAAACATCACTGATAAATCACTTATCAAAATCCAGTTACCATTCTTTTTTAGCTACTTTCTATTGAGCTTCTTGCTCACTCGCTCGACTTGAGTCACTACTGCTACAAATCCTTGAGCATTGTTTGAAAAGCCATCTATCACACTTTGACAAGTGACTAATATTGATTGTGAAAGCTTCAAATTTGACTTACTTTTATTGTCCTATTAAATAAAGACAAGTCCTTACATGCTGATTACAACTAGATTTCAAGTTGGGAGTAGCGGCCATACCCCTTTTGTTTTCAAACAATTAGAAACCCCACTTAGACGTCCTTGTAGACAGCCTTGTGTGGAAGAAACTGAGCCTATTAAAATGCAAATAGCTAATGTTAGGCATAATACACTTTATAGTTTTCAAAAACTATTTAGCACACCTTGTGAGGCACCTAAGGGTGAGAATGGTTTGGTCACCATGGTACACCTTGATGAAGTCCAACATTGTTTAGAGGAACAAGGATGTGAAAATCAAAGGATCTTAGAAGCCATGTATGTTAGGGAGAAAGAACATCAACAAGCTAAAAACAATAACCATACCCGCCATGAAGGGAACAAGGGGACTTGCTCTCAAAATCCTTTTGATGGCAATGATGGCAAAAACATACCTCCAAGAACACCTAGATTCACCATGGGCACATGCCCTTCTCATCATGAAAGTGATGAAGTAACTAGTGAAGATGTTATAAAATTCCAACAAGATGGCTTTGCTCAAAAACTAATGCTTAGAGCTTTAGAGGAAAATGGAGACCAATACTTCTGATACATGGCAGCAAGAGGATGGAAACTTCCCCAAGATTTTGATATAGAGTACATAATTTCAAAATGAGAACCCACTGAATCTGAAATATTAAAGGAAGAAATACAAGAACTAGGGAAACAATTTGCACAATTGGAAGCTTCAAAAGAACCACCTAAAACTTTGTTTGTTGAATCAATATGTGAACTTCCATTTGATAGGAGTCTCTACATGCTACCATTTCCTAAGGATACAGAGGTTCCTAAGTATGACAAATACGATGGAAATGGTGATCTTCATGATCATGTGAGGCATTTTTATGCTCTTAGCATGGATTTTATGCATGAAGACACCTTTCTTATGAGGTTATTCCCTAGGAGTCTAAGAGGGCAAGCTATTGAATGGTTCATGAAATTGAGTCCTCCTATTAAAAAATTTGACGAGCTTGCACAACATTTTATCTAAAAATACTCCTATAATATTCAACATCCTATAATAGTGCTAGACTTGTGCAACATCAAACAAAAATTGGGAGAACCTTTCGCAACATATCTTCAATGATGGAAGTCATTATACTCTTGATATCCCCAGCAAGTTCCTAAGGCTGAAAAAATCAATATTTTTGTCAATACACTCATACTAGAATTATCCTTTGATCTAATGAAAAAGCTATTCATGGCTTTCAATGCCATGGTTGAGAGTGCATATCGTATTGAAGATGTTGTTATCAAAAGGGGTGATATTGCCATAAACAAAGACAAGAACAACAATGGAAATAGTAAAGACAAAGGTAAACCTTGGAATAAAAACAAGTATGTTGTCAATTATGGAGTAATGGATGCTCCTAAGACCAAGGAACCCACATTTAATCTTTCCACTACCATCTATGCTACAAAGTAACAAGAAAATGTGAAATGACAAACACTTGACAAGAGCTCTAAGTTTACCAAGAAATGATGTGTTTACACACCAATGGTTGAGCCCTATGAAGTGGTCTTAGAAAATCTAATTGCAAACAAGTTGATTACTTTTCTAGATAATTTTTGACCCTAAGACCCACTTGTCAAACCCCCGTAGTGGAGAGAGGATCATAGCTGCAGTTATCATCGAAGCAAGGGTCACAAAATTGAAAATTGTTGTAAGCTCCAAGATATAATTCAAGATCTTATTAACGAAGGAAAAGTTATCATAGATGATCTTGCCAAAAATGCCAATCACAAAGCTTTTAAGAAACCCTTACCAAAATATGCGAAGGGTGAAACCTCTAAAGCTGCTAAAAAATATCATGATGCCAAAATTAGCTATGCCTATGCTGACATAGACAATGTTAGAGGTATGCTTGAGCCCATTTAGTATTTATGTATGGCAAGTTATAATGATGACAACCGATATGTAGATGAATGACCTAAAGTTATCTTAAAATGTATGATGTTCCTCAATACCATAATGACTCTACACCTAAGGTGGTGCTCTGGGTGACCAATTCTTTTTCATCACAAAGTGAACCACTTAATGTTGTTGCTAGGGGGAAATCTAAGGTTGTTATAAAATTTTCCCAAGATTCCAAGATTACTTCATCTTCTAAACAACCAACCACTTCCAAGATTTCTAACTATGACCTTGTTAGTCAATCATAGTGTACCCCAGGTCAAATTTCGATTTTTGAGTTATTAGAGTTATCTCCTTTACACAAGGATATCCTTGAAAAAGCTTTACACTCCACCAATGTTCCCATAGATATTGATGCAAAATGATTCCAAGCTATGGTGAATCATTTATCTTCACCTCAGCACCTCACCTTTTCTGAAGAAGATGATCAAGCTCTTAGTCATCCCCACAACCTTGCTCTCCATGTCGAAGTCCAAATATTCCATACTCACATTCACCGAGTCTTGATAGAAAATGGTGTAGGGTTAAACATTATTTCCTTTAATGTGATCCAATAGTTGGGCATGTCAAAATTTTCTATTGACCCTAGGTGCAAGATCACCATAAAAGCTTATGATGAGGTTGAAAGACCTTCTAAGGGTCTAATTGTGCTACCAATTAGAGTTGGTCTAGTGGAGAAGGATGTTGTTTTCCAAGTCCTAGATATACCCCTTGCATATAATTTATTTTTGGGATGACCATGGATTCATGACATGCAAGCGGTGCCTTCTACATACCATCAGTGCATCAAGTTTCCTTTTAATGGTATTGAAGTAGTTGTCCTCGTAGACAACTTAATGGCCATCAACACATTGTCTACTGCTGAAACATTGGTTCCACACAATCACTCTTCTCATGAGCCAACACTGTCTCTTACAGAGTGTGAACAAAAAATGGAAATGATGAGTCTTGGTATGGGTGAATACACTTTAGACTCTGTTGCTACTCTACCCATTTCCCCTCAATCTTATGGGAAGTCATCTACCAAAAAGAAATCTTTTGTATCTGCCATGACTCCTTTTGGCACTTTTGTATAGTCCTTAGCTCCCCTAGAAGTAGAAAAATAAGAACAAGCTATTAAAGATTGGATATATAGGGGAGAGGAAGATGAAGAGGATATTATAGTCACCACTCCCATTTCACCCAAACAATATGGAAAAGGATATAAGATGCTTGCAAACATGGGCTATCAAGGTCATGGGTCCTTAATTGGTAACAAAAAAGCTCTAGCTAAACCTTTAAGTCATACTCAAGGTTGTGATGCTCAAGACACTATTGGTCTAGGGTTTGGGCTAGAGAATAATATGCTAGCACTTACTCAAAATGTGCCCATATCTAGTGAATTAGAGGACGATGATTCTCCCTTTGTTGCTACCACTTCACAAGATGAAGACCTTATACCTATAACTTCTCTTCTTTGGGGAGAAGAAACATTCACTACCAATAATAATGATGAGGCATCCACCTCTAGATAGCTAGAACAAGATGAATCTGACCCTGAAGATTCAAATAGAGGATAGATTAGACAAAATATTGCTTGTCTAATTACTAAAGATCAGAGTACAAACTCTCAAGAGTATGAATGGGAAATTTTATCAGACGCCTCTTGTGAACTTGAGGTTGATGTCATTCACACTTATGCAATTCAATCAAATGCAGTAGATGAGTCTAGAGTAAGGTCCAATGAGTTTTGCTTGCAAAGTGCTTTAGTGGGCCATGCTAGTCCCTCTAGAACTATTCCTAATCTAGATACCTTTGCAACATTCACTATAGGCTCAAATTTGCATGTCACTAGAGATGACTCTTTTCACATCAATAACCTTGAAGCTTCTACCTCACTCTCATTGATTCATCCTAATCTCATAGATTGGTCCATTCAACATCAGACACGGCAAATACAGTCTTTCTGAAATGAGTATGAGATCACGTATTACCTAAATGTCATTGAACTCATCACTTCTTCCACTAGTGAACCCATGATTCACATGATAGAATCAAATATCAAGTACCTTAGTCATAAAATTGAAAGAAAAAACAAATGGTCAGATGGCGAAAACCACATTGTGGCGGTATCTGAACCTAAAAATAGTAAAAATAAAGATGTATCTAATGGTGAAAACCTCTTTGAGGCACCTATGGATGAGGTACTTGGTAGTCTACCAATATATTTTCAAGATAGATCATCAATTCTTATTGAACCTACATAGCCAATCAACTTGGGGACAAAGGAATCTCCTAAAATTATTTCTATAGCTTAATCATTGTCAGCTAAAGAAAAGAGGCAATTTGCACAATTTTTTCAAGATAAAAAGATCATTTTTTCATGGACATACTCAGGCATTTCTAGGCTTGACATAGATCTTAATTAAGCATGTTAACAAAAATTGAGAAAGATGCATCCATATGTAGCTTTGTTGGTGAAGGAAAAATTGGAAAAACTTTTGAGTGCAAATTTTATTAGGGAAATTGATTATGTGAAATGGATCTCCAACATTGTACCTATATCAAAACATGATAAAACCATCTGAGTTTGTATTGATTTAGAGATCTTAACAAAGCATGCCCCAAGGATGATTTCCTACTACCAAACATTGATATGATAGTGGACATGACTATGGTGTATGAAATGTACTCCCTTATGGATGGGTTTTTTGGGTATAATAAAATTAAGATAGCTCCAACTAATCAAGAGAAGATAGCCTTTACATGTGCATGGGGTACTTTATGTTTGAATGTTATGCCTTTTGGGCTCAAGAATGTCAGTGCTACCTACCAAAGAGTAGTGACCACCATATTCCATGATATGATGTATAAAAATATGGAACACTATGTTGATGACACATTGGAAAAATCTAGAACAAGAGTTACACATCTTGAAGACATTAGTTTGATATTGGACTGTATGGAACAATTCCAACTTAGGCTAAACCCAAAAATCTGTGCCTTTGGTGTCACTTTTGGAAAATTGCTAGGCTACATTATCTTAACAAAAGGTATTGAGGTTGATCCTGAAAAGGTTTAGGCTATCATGGATATGCCTCCTCCAAAAAATATCAGTCAACTTAGAAGTCTACAAGGATGTCTACAATCTATAAGAGGGTTTATTTCCCAATTGGCTAATAAAGCTCAACCTTTTAACAAGAATTTTCGCAAAGGTTCTACTCATGTCTAGAATGATGAGTGTCAACAAAGTCTAGATCAAAACAAAGGATACTTGGCAAAAATTCTAGTTTTGATGCCAACTATTCTAGGCAAACCTTTGATCTTGTATATCTTAGCTACTGTGTCTTCTCTAGGAGCGTTATTAGCCCAAAGTGATGAGACTGGTAAAGAACGGGCTATATATTAGATTAGTCAAACTTTGGTTTCTTATGAGATGAACTATACCAGCATCAAAAAAGCTTGTTTCATAGTGGTCTTTGCTTCTTAAAAGATTTGACATTACATGTCGGCACATACAGTCCACCTAGTTGCTAAAATTGATCCTTTGAAATATTTGTTGAGCAAAGTTGTGCTTACTGGTCATCTAGCTAAATGGATGATGATTCTTTCAAAATTTGACATTCAGTGTGTCAAACATAAATCCATCAAAGGACAAGCTATAGCTAACCAACTAGCTAATTTTCCTCTAGAGGATACAACATCCATACAAGCTAAATTTCTAGATGCCTCAATTAGGTACATCACTAAGAGAACTTGGAAAATATTCTTTGATGGTTCTCATACACAAAATGGAGCTGGAGCAGGTGTCTTTTTTGTTTACCCTCATGGATATACAATCCCCAAATCTTACAAACTCTTGTTCCCTTGTACAAACAACATGGCAGAATATGAGGCTTTAACAAATGGGATCAAGATGGCTCTTGAATGGAGAATAACTAAATTGCATATCTACGAAGATTCTCAACTTGTTATTAACCAAGTAAATAATGATTATCAAATGAAAGATGACAAGTTGATACCTTACAAAAATTTGATAGATGCTCTAAGGAACTAATTCACTTTTGTGATATCTTAGCAAATTCCTAGAGCAGAAAACAAAGATGTTGATGCTATGGCCACTCTAACATCTATTCTCCAATATAAGAACATGAATCTTGATTTGAGTTCCTGGTGGAAGAACTACATCATCCCACCTATGATTCCTCTAATAATGAAGTGATCTACACCATTGTAGGTCATTATTCCTCCTGCTATGCCACCATTTTTTCTCACCTATGTAATCAAATTGTTCCTGACAACCTTACGCGCAACCAAAAATGTTAATTCCTTCACAATGCCTTACATTACATTTTGGTCTCTGGTGACTTGTATAGAAAGGGTCTAGACAAAACATTGCTTAGGTGTTTAGAGCTAGAAGAGTTTGAAAAGGCACTTACTGAAGTCCATGATGGCATTTGTGGGGCACATTCTAATGGCCTTGCACTTGCTTGGAAACTGCTTAGAGTGGGTTATTACTGGCTAACTATGCAAGCTGATGTTGTTCATTATGCCAAGTCTTGTCAAAAATGTCAACTCCATGGTAACTTAATTCATGCTCCTAGATGTGAGTTGATTACTTCCATGACATATTGGCCATTTCAACAATGGGCCTTTGACTTGGTCAGCAAAATTCACCCAATTTTGTCTAGTGGCCACAAGTTCATCATTATAGCAATTGAGTATTTCACCAAATGGGTTGAAGTTGTGCCATTATATACTACTACAGGTAAACATGTTGCCCTATTTATACTAAATCACATCATTTGTCGATATGGCATTCCTTCCTCTATTGTCACTGATAATGGAAGACAATTCAAAAATAAGGACCTAAGATAGGTATGCAAGAAGTTTCAGATCAAACAACATTGGTCTTCTATTTATTACCCTCAAAGGAATGGCCAAGTAGAGGCCTCCAACAAAACATTGCAAAAAATCTTGTATTGCACAGTTCATAAGTTTGGGAGAGATTAGCACCTATACATAAATCTAGCACTTTGGGCCTTTAAAACTACTATTTGTACTACTACAAGGGCCACAACCTTTTCTTTAGTCTATGGTTCCAAGGTTTTTCTCTCATTAGAAGTAGAGATCCCCTCCTTACGAGTCTCTTTACATGGGTTGATAACTGATGAAGACCATAGAGCTATGTGAATATAAGAATTAGAGACTCTTGATGAGCATCGTAAGGTAGATTTTGATCACATGAGGGCTTATTAGAAGTACTTGTCTACTTAGTATAACAAAAAGGTTCATCCACGTGAGTTTCAAGTTGGTGACCTCATGCTTAGAGAAAATTCAAAAAATCAACAGCATAGAGAGCAGAAGGGAAAGTTTGAACCCAATTGGTTAGGCCGATACATTATCACAATAATATTTGGGTCTAGTGCTTATCAAGTGTCTACTCCTAAAGGTGAAGAACTTGCAGATCCTTTTAATGTCCTACACTTAAAAAAGTTTTATGCTTAAAGGCTTACTACTCAGCTATCTTGTACATATCTATGATCCTGAAAATATCCTAAAAATCAGAAAATGTCATGAAAAATGATCATCTTAGTGAAAACCTAGCAATAGGAACTTTGATGTATCACCAAAAAATTTCAAAAAATTCAAAAAAATTGAAAATTTTGAAAAAGTCCTAAAAAATAAAAAAAATATGCCAAGTGGTGAAAACTTAGAAACAGGTGTTGCTTGAGACCCTTGCACTTATGTCTATCAGTCTCAATCACCCATTTCACTACTCATTTCCTAGCTTGGGATTGTTTCTTGTCTTCATCTTAGGGACACCATGACTTAGCCTATTGAGGTATTATTGTGCATTAGGGTTTCTTTGACAACTCACAAAATAGTGTTTCTCAACACTACCCACAACTTGACATTAAGTGTTTCTCAACACTTTTTAGATAATTTACTTATGGTCTATGATATCATGATATTTCTCACTATTAGAATCAAGTCTTGAAGAAATGGCCAAGTAACTTACACATATACACTTAAATACTTAAACGATTGAGCTATGTTGATCTTTATCTACTTTGTATGTTGTCTATGATGATTTCTTTACTATGTGTTCCCTCCCTAATAGTCTCTTGAGGATGTCATTGACTAGAAGACTCGGGGCATGGGGCACATTTTCTTGATTTTTTCTTGTGGGTATACTTTATCTGTCTATAGTGTTTTAAGCATTCATGCTTGTCCTATTTGACACTTTGACTTATAAACGTATCATCGTTGACTATTTTTTGCAAGACCGCACTCGAGGATTATCTCGGTACTTATGCCTTGATACAATTATAATCTTGCTATACTAAACTTAAGGAATCTAATTGCATAATTATCTTGACTTACATGTCTTTGATGCTTAGATTAGATTTCCACATACCTATTTGATATCGATCATATTCATATCCTCATATTTATACTAGTGGTGGTTATATGATCTCATGATGTCCTTAATAAGCTCTCAATGATGAAATAAGAGTCTAAATGTTATGTGTCCCTTGCTAGTATTAGCTTGCATTTCAGGTTCATTTTTCTAGTCTAGTCTTGCATTCCTGCATATGGGGAGAGCTCTCTCTTCATCCTTTTTTGTAGACATATCAGTTAACTACTTTCATGTCCTTCTTTTCTTTCTTTATCATTTTTTTGACCTTCTTGATCTTTCATTTCATATACATCTTGCTATCCTATCATCACAAGGGGTTAATCTAAACATCGCATTCAATCTATCCAAGTGTCACATATTTTTCAAAAACATAAAGTCTATATCATACACATGAGAGCTAAAAACATCATACATAAGAGAGATACATAAGCATAAGTATCCAAATAAACACATACATGAGCAAGAAATAAAAATTGAAATATCACATGAAAACTAAAATGCTAAAACATCCATTTGAGACAAGTATACAAAATTGCCAATCGAATCCAATATCGCATATATATATATATATATATATATATATATATATATATATATATATATATATATATATATATATATATATATATATATATATATATATATATATATATATATATATATATATATATATATATATATATATATATATATATCTATGTGTCATAGTACATATACAAAAATGAGATCCAAAATTTGGATATCTATCTCAAGAATACATCTTGTACAATCAAAATGTCAAAACTATCATAATCATCCTTTGACTAACTCCTGCCCTCTACAGTAGGTGGTGGCCTGGGTGGTGGAGCCTATTTCCTATCTGGCGGTTGTACAGCACCCTCTAATCTACCAACCTACTCTGAATAGTTAGGAAGTCCCTACCCTGGTGGCATTGCACCTCTCTAGGTGGCATAATAATATGTGGCTTATGCACCGTGATGTGTTGCCTCTCACCTCACAACATCTCACTCTCTTTAGAGCTCATCCCCCCATGCTCGTTCATCTATGAGCTGCTGATCTCACACTATGATAGCTACCCAAGCTATCTATAGCTCCATCTCTAAGGCATGGATCCTTGCATCTTGCTCATCCTCCCCCGTAGTAGGTTGCTCTAGCTCTACCTCCACTCTCCTCACTCACCACCGTAGTGGCACCTCCTCCTCCTCCACCTCCCTCATAGCCTATGCCCATGCCCTCCTCCTCCCTGATTGGGATCCTTCTCCAACCTCCATCTATCTAACATCCTTGCCTCCACATCTACCTCTACCTCCACCACCTCCATGTCCCCCCATTATAGGTAGCACATTGAGCTTTGTAAACTGAGGAAATGGATACCTCTATCTCTCATATAAATATGTTAGGTCTACCCCTGCATCCATCATGTTTGGATGATAATGTCAAGGAGCTCAAACTAGACTTGTTATCTCTTGCACTACTATATGGTAATCTAGCATAGGTAGGCAACCCCATGCCTCATCAGAACAAAAATTAGCATAGGTTGTGGTCTCCACCAATACTACCTATGGCTTTGTAAATTGTCACCATACTCGGCTGATAATGAATTGCTCTACAATCTTCGGGTGCCACCCTACTAGCGATTTGGTGTATCTCATATAATCTAGCTCCCAGGCATCTAACCATCTATGACACTCTTGGTAGGGCTGCCATGTAAAATTTTTCATCTCATCAAAAATATGGCAGTAATAGGTGACGTCCCCACTATTCAACTAAGGGACAAATTCTATGTATCCAAATATGTATGGTTGGCTCTGCTCCTATGGCTGATCTCATGGATAGATAACTGCAATGTGCTACCAAGTCTAAATCTATGCCAAAACTGCCCCACATGCCCAAGAACTACCACCATGATACACTATGAAGCTTGTGGTATATATCTACCAATATTGATGGCCCCAATGCCATCCTACATGGCCATGCAATCAAATCTGCCACTAATCGACCCCATCCTAGAGGGAAGCCCTTCTAGCCCATGTCTGTCACCAAGGCCTAGGCAACTAGAGAACACAATAAACTCGACAAAGGATAGTCAAAACCATAATCATCAATGACTCACTCCCAAATCAGATGGCAATCCAAGATGGTAACATCTTAGAACATTTATTGCATAGCAACCTGCCCCTCTGTCGGGGTTGATCATAGTACATCTATGAAATATCACCAAACTTAGCATTAGCATACCTAACATCAAAATCAAAACTTGAAAAACATAACAAGAGCAATCAAATGTATGACTTACTAGATCACCATAGCAAGGCACTCATAGTATATGATACACATCCTCTAATGTGATCGAGGGCTCTCTAATCAATAGATGGAAGGTGTTATGCTCATTGTGCCACCACTCAGCCAATGTGATCAACAACCCATGGTTTGGCTGTATATGGGGCATCCATATAACCCATATCAATCCCATGGTTGATATGGTAGCATGCTTAGCATCTATCAAATACTCAACAACTCACAATGCCACCACTTTGGGGACTCTGATAAGTAGCTCCAAAAATACCTCTTGCACACATAAAATAGGTACATGTTAGTAACACATCGCAAAACATGACAATAAAAAAAATCAACAAAAAAACATCTATACAATACGTTTTCCTACTACAGGTGATACAATATCCTGGAAGGATATTGTGCGATACTTTTTCTAAAGTTGTGTGATATAATTCCATCATATGATATTTCGCACTGGTGTGGGTGACAAATGGGTATGTCTCATACGATAGAAAATAAAGCATGCATGTGACACATTTTGAAACAAAATGTATACGCGATATTTTATAAAGTACTCATGCAATACTTTTAAAATATCATGCAATATTTTCTATAAAAATCCTCCAAATGTGTAGGAAATACCAAAAAAGCTTGAAAAAATGGCAAAAAAAAAGTCTCTTACCGGTGCCCCATAGTGCTCTAGCTAATTGTGCAACCAACTACACTTGAAATGGTGTCGTTGAAACAGAATGGTTACCAAAGCCATGATGCTCTTTGGACCACTCACAAGCTCTCAACAAATCACAAAAGACAAAATGAATTTGAAAATTACACTTGGGCCCCTTTTATAGCCTTCGACTTCATTTTGAACTAATTTTCAAACTCCTCAAAATTTTGCAAAAATTGCACCCCTGGCTAATTTCAACATCCTGGATCCATTTTTGGGATCAAAATCAAAATTTGAGTTCATCTCGATTGTCAAAATCACATTTTAATATTTCACCTTCTTCTGAGCAGTTAGTCGACCTTTTGAGGTCTAATCTCTGAATCATTGCTAGGGAATTTTCATTTCTTCATGTCTTCATCATTTATATGCTTCATATCTACTCAAATTCACCTTTTCATGTCTGAAATCACCTTTCTACTTGATTTGACCTAATTTTCATGCTTTATCCTTTGTGGTCAACTCTAGTCAAACTAGGGCATTCTATCACTTCTTAATAGTCATTCTTTGGTTCTCATTATCTATTTGTCATCTTGGACATTTCTATACCTTGATTTGCTCATATCTAGTCCACTTCTACATTCCCATTAACTCATTTCAATTTCAATCTTGAGGAGGCAAAAATACTCTATCATCACTTGCTATAGCTATCTATTTCTTAGGAGCATTTGTCTGATCTTTTCACTTGCTCTTGATTTATCTGCTTTGCTAAGTTTGCTAAGTGTTAGCATTCTTCTTGAATTCTAACATCATCTTTTTTCCTATTGTTTAGTACTCCCGCTATTAGGCTATACATTCAGGATTTGCTATCTCTTTCTACATTTTGTTCTTTGGAATCAGATATTTATATCTATTACTGCCTACTTGGCTTTTGTTTCTTTGACGTAATGTGTTCCTAGATTGATCACACATTAGTCAAAGAGGGGCAAATGTAATCACCTAAAAATGGTCATCTAGACTATTAGCCCCCTTCTCAGCATTTTGGCTAATTTAATTAATCATTTACCTAGACCAACTTGCTAATAATCAATTAATTTGATTATAACCTATAGTTTGACTATGCTATCCTAAGTTCATTATTTGATTAAAAGAAAATGTCCCCTTTTAATTAAATAAAAGACCCCATTCTTCTAACCCACTTAAAGTGCACACATAAATTCCTTTTTTTCTATTTTTCAATTAAAAGAAAAGGCTTGTGAGACTTTTGTCTTATATGACAAGTCAACTTATTTTCTATTGGTTTACTTGTGTGTGCACATGGATCCCTCCCATTTTTTAATTCAACCATTGATCATCCACCATCTCAATCTTGATCTCTACTATCTGTATGACTTTTAAAGGGAGAGAGCTTTCCCCTCAAAGGATCCATCTTTTGAGTATTGTTATGTTGTAGGTTTTCTGATAGGTTTCTTGGAGCTTTGAGGAGAACATTCTATTTCTTGTCTTCATTCTTATATTTCATTACATTTAGCTTAAGATCCTATGGCATGTTAGTATAGTTTCATAATAGCTTATTTTCCTTTGTTATAATCTAGTTCACATAGCATAATAGTTGGATTGTAACACTCTCATCATTGTTTAGAATAGCTATTTTTTTGCATTCTCATCCTAGCATAGTTTAATTCTTGCATTTTCATAGAGCTCTTTGACACTAGCACTTTTCTTGCTCTTGTCTAAAGAACCTCCCATCTCATGGTTTACTAGCAAGGGTTACATTCCTAAGGCTCAACTGAGAGCCATTTTATGCTCATTTGAATTTTTTTTGCACTCTATGACTAGGAAGCCCTAAGCCACGATTTCAAGCTTTCTAATCTATGGAAAACCTTGGATAGAAGGGTTTAGGGAAGTACACTTTTCCTAGTGTACACCTATCACTATAGTAATGTATGCATGTGGAATTTGCTAATGTTGTGACCTCGTCTTGCATCTATCAAAAGTATCCCCCACAAGTGAACATGTTGAATCACTATCACTATTGTCACTATCAGTTTCCACAATGTATGAAGAATGGAGAGGATTAGAGGATAAGCTAGGTGAACTTTTTTCAAAGTGAACATTCCTCTCTATGAATATCTCATGAGTCTCAAGATCCATAAGTCTTTATGCCTTAACACTATCTTCATATCCAATGAAAGTACAAGGCCTTGGTGGTGGTGTGTTACATTCCCTTAAAGATATGTGTGCCCATGTCGTACAACCAAAAACTCTAAAGTGTTTCACAACTGGTTTTCTTCCACACCATGCCTCAAAAGGAGTCATTCCATCTAAGACATAATGAGGAGATCTATTAAGGATGTGATTAGCAATACTTATAGCTTCTACCTCAAGTGATGGATCAAGAGACTTAGCTTGAATCATGCAACTTGCCATTGACTTAAGATTTCTAATCCTCATTGTTGCAACACTTGTCTTTTATGGACTAAATGCTATTGGATTCTAGAGATCAATACCCTCAAGTTCACAAAAGTCTCTAAGTCTTGAGTTCACATATCTACTTTCATTGTCCGTATGAAGAACCTTGATGGCTTTACTTCATTTCTTCTTGACATGACTCTTGAAGGCTAGAAACTTATCAAACACTTCATTCTTGTGATCAAGAAAGTAGACCCATGTGTAGCATGAAAAGTCATAAATGAAAGTGAGGACATAGCAACCCTTGCTAACTAATGTCACTAAAAAAGGGTCTGTTAGAACCATGTGAACCAACTTAAGAACTATTGATGCTCTCCAAGACTTCCTTTTGTCAAACTTCTCTTCTTGATTCATTTGCATTGAACATGTTGAACATTCACCCTTAGAAAAGTTGATTCTAGGTAGACCTTTGACTATACTTTTGAGCTAAGTTGATGAAGATAGGGGGAGGCAAGATGTCCATACCACTTATGCCATAATTTACTTTGTGATTGTGAATGTGTCAACAAGGCATGTGAAGGAGACTTAGGCACAAAGTGGGAGAAAGAATAAAGCCTTGTGTCATGATTAACTTTACCCACTACAACCAATGAATCATCCTTAAGATTTCACACCATTACTAAATCAAGAAGGAACTCAACTTTATTTCCAGCTCCATAGTGAGTGATTTGGTAAATTAAAAGGAGATTAGTGCTAAGGTTAGGAACATAGAGAACATCTTTGAGCTCTCAATTTTCCATCTCAACTTGTCCTTTCCCTTCAACTTGCACTTGTGTGTCATTCCCTACAAAGATGTGAGGTACCTTAGATTTCTCCAATGAAGAAAAGTGTCCTTTTGAAGAACCCATATGATGTGAGGCACCTAAGTCAAGAATCCATTCCCCTAAAGAACTTGAACTTGCCATAATTGCTTGCCCTTTTCCCTTTCAAGTGGATGGATTTGAATCCTTGGAATCATTTGGCACATTGATTTTGTTCTTCCTAAGTAAATTTTCGAACTCATCTATTCTCTTAGTCTTGCAATGATTCCGATCATGATTTGGTTTCTTGCAATATGCACAAAAAAGTTTATCCTTCTTGTTTTTATTCACTTTCTTGTTGGAAGAAGAATTGCCCTGTTGTGAGGAGGAAGATTGTTGTGTCTCTAATTGTGATTTTGCCTTCTACTACTTTTTCTTATTTTCGGTGAAACTTTTATCACCTTGATTTGTTTGTTTCTCATTACTAGCCACCAATGCTTTAGAATTTGATGAGTTGCGAATTCCCATATCTATCAACTTGGATTGTTCCAAAATCAACATTTCTAAAAATGCATCAAATGAAGGCTTAGTGAAGGCACTTCCCATGGTCAACTTGCAAGTGTTGTAACTTGAAACAAAAGATGCATACTCTAAAGATGTGATGAATCAATCTATCATCCTTCATGGGATTACCACAATCCTTAAGTAGTGCTCTCAACTCATTGGCTTTATTTATATAGTCTTGAATTGTGTCAAAATTCATAGTATCCAAGAGAAGTAGGTCATCCTCAATTTGGAACCCCTTTTCCTCATCCACCTTACCATACAACCCTTCAAGTTTGTCCCAAGCACCCTTGGCATCTTTAAAGCTAGAAATATGGAAGAAAAGATCTCTATGAACACAACTCCTAATAATTCCTAAAGCTTGGTTGTCTTTAATTTTCCAATCAACTTGTGCATCAACATCAATGGGTTTTACAATTGTACCATCAACATATAGATTTAAACATTTTTCCATTAGTCTACTCCACACAACATCTTTCCATGTAGAATAATTATATGAAGTTAAAAGTGGAGTTTTAGGTGAACCCATGATGCAAAAAATTAAAAGAGCACAAGGGAGAAAGGGATACATAAGAACACAATACATACCCTCCCGTTCACTCAATCAAAGAATCCCCACCCCAAAAAAGATGATTTGGCACTTTATATTTAGTGCGAGTACAATAGCCACTTGCCAATTTTGGGCCAAAGTGGAACTTTGATTTTTGATATTTACAACTAAAAAGATGAAGCTATAGCAGACTCAAGTACATAAGACACTAGATCTCTCAAGGATCTAAATTAATTACAAGTGCAAAAATAGGCCAAAAATGACCAAATTCTAAAAGTGCCATGTCTACCCAAAATTACTCCAAACTGATACCAAATCTAGAAAGTAGACAAAAAACCATGCACTTTCAAAAAACATAGCACCTAAATATGTGTCCATATGAGCCTGAACGAAGCCTCTGAAGTTAAAAAAATTAGGATTGGAAATTTTTAGAAAAAATTAGAAATAGAGATCACAAACAACCTACACCAATGAGTAGATCACAAATTCTACCCCAAAACAAAAAAAAATTGCTCAAAAAAAGGAGTCTGTATGAGGGAGCTATTGTTGTTTGAAAATCACCTCTGTAATATTTTTCCTGAATCATCATCATCACACCTCCAAAAATAAAATGACTATATTTCACCTCAGATGTTCAATTTTGATGAAATAAAAGTCAATTTGGGGGTTTTTTGACCTTCTAAATGTGATACCAATATTTGATTTGCTCCAAGAAGCTCAAATCTTGACCTGCAAAAAACATCTCTCCAATGGCTATGCAATGAAACTCCTATGGCTTTGATACCATGTAAGAATTTGGTATAGCTCTGATACCATGTAAGAATTTGCCTAAGGCAATAATTCAATGACAAGATCAAGAAGCTCAGTAGATAGCACAAGAGAGACAAATGATGATCAAATGAGAATAGATATCAAATGATTGGATATTAGATAATTGGATATCAAATAATTGGATATCAAATATTTGGATGAATACATTATAGAAGTTCCTTGTATATAAAGGCAACTAATATGACTAGAAGTCAACAAAGAGATAAGCATAACAACTAAGCACATGTCCACTAAGAGTGAATTATCCTCCATTGTGCATGAATATACGTGAAAAAATGAGAGGATAAGAATGTAAAGGTGTATCTCATAAAGGGATGTAGTAGACAACATGTGCTCAATTGGAGTACAAACTACCATGTTGTCAACATGACACGCATATGAATCTACAAATTCCTAGGTGTCTATATGACAACTAATATTATAATGCATTAACCTAAGTAAACTATAATTAATAAATTCTTAATTACACCAACAATCCTTATCTTCAACGTGTTTTACATATTCCAAGAATTCAATTGTGTAGCAAGAAATCAAGATTTCCTCACAAACTATCAAATGCTAACACTCGGTCATCACTATCTTCTAATACTCATTCATCAGTAAATTACTTAGTTGTTACTAATTGTTATGTTTAGCACACTTTTTAATGCTTGTTCGATATTTATTCTTGGTCAAAATTGTATTTTCCTCGGCATATACTATCACTTGGTCAACACTAGCATCACTCAGCATATACTTTTGGTTCCTTAATCTTCTTCTCTTTTGCTTAGTCAAGCCTATACATTTAGTCTTCCTTTGATCATTTATTCTAGGCTTCAATACAACTATCTTCTCCACTTAGTGTTATGATTAAACAATCACATTATCTTGTTGAGGTCTAACTGATCAAGTGCCCATTGCAATTTCACGTAACTCAACCTTTTCTCTAGGTCATTTTGTTATCTCTTCTTCTTAAATCCTCTTCATCAATCATCTTGGTATGGCACTCTACTCAGATAGAAACTATCTCACCAATAAGGTTTGACATCAATAGACACATAAAAATTGTTCCAAATGTAGTTCCAACATGAGTTGTTTATTCTTTATTTTATACTAGTTTTTTGGTGCAAAAATAAAGCAAGATGACTGGGTCGCCCAATTTCTAAATTTGAAACCTCGAGATTAAACTAGCTTTAGGACCTAAAGTCCTTATTGAATATGTTGACTTGGGTTGTCTAATCTTATAATAGGTCAATATAGGATGACTTATTCCAAAATAGGTCAACCTATTCTAGGGTTGGCCCAAAAGGAGCTAACCTCGAGGTCTCAAAATTTGGGCAAATGAAAGTGCATCTAGTGGGATTAAATAGGAGAAAGAGTTGATTGAGTGTGAACCCATATGTGGTCCATAAGGTCACTAAAGAGTAATAGATAAAGCATCTTAAATGAAAGGTTATTCCATTTTAAGATGGTACAAACACTATAGGCAACATACTATAGCACAACTTCAAGTTGTGAGCCTCTCATCTAGGAGGTCTTGGGTTTGAGTCTACTTGACCTTGAAAAAAAAATTAATATTAATAATTAATAACAATTAATCTTATATTTGGCTCATTACCCATTAAAAATCATATATCGTTATA
Source organism: Cupressus sempervirens (assembly GCA_028749045.1). Lineage (NCBI taxonomy): Eukaryota > Viridiplantae > Streptophyta > Pinopsida > Cupressales > Cupressaceae > Cupressus > Cupressus sempervirens. The sequence goes on from CM053792.1 coordinate 566,682,665, forward strand.
AATACTTTTGAAAATATGATTACCAATTTTAATGTGTTAGAACAAAACAATCATGTAAAATACAAATCTTCTTTGTACATGTATATATGTATATATATACATGTATATGTATGAATATATGTATATATAAATATATATGTATACACACACACATATATATACATACATATATATACATGTATATATATACATACATATATATACATGTGTGTGTATATATATATGTATGTATCTATATGTATATGCATATATACATATAGATACATGTATGTATATGTATATATATGCACATACATATATATATATATACACATATACATATATACATGCATGTACAAATATATATATATATATATATACATATGTGTGTGTGTGTATGTATGTGTATATATGTATATATGTGTGTGTGTGTGTGTATGTATGTATACATATGTATACATATAAAAATAGACATATATATACATACATATATAAGTATATATAAACATACATAGATATATATGTATATGTATCTATATATATACATATGTATGTATGCATATATGTATATGTATTTACATATATGCATATACTATATAGATGTATATAGTATATGCATATATATAGATATATACATACATATATACATATGTATGTATATAGTATATGCATATATGTAGATACATATACATATATGAATATACTATATACATCTATATAGTATATGCATATACATATATGCATACATACATATGTATGTATGTATGTATGTATATATCTATATGTATATATCTATATATATCTATACATATATATGTATAGATATATATACATATATACATATATGCATAGATATGTGTGTGTGACTATTTATATATATATATAGATATATACATATATATGTATGTATATATATCTATACATATATGTATGTATGTATGTATACATTTTTATATATGTATATATGTATATATACATATGTATATATGTATATATACATATGTATATATGTATATATACATATATACATATGTATATATGTATATATACATATGTATATATGTATATATACATATGTATATATGTAGATATATAGATGTATACTATATAGATGTATAAATATATATACATATACATATATACATAGATACATATGTATGTATGTATGTATATGTATCTATATATGTATGTATATATAAATATATATACATACATATATAAATGCATGTATGTATGTATATATGTATATATATCTATACATATGTGTGTGTGTGTATTTATACATATATGTATAGATATATATGTGTATATATATTTATACATATATGTATAAGTATATATATGTATATATTTATACATATATGCATAGATATATGTATGTGTGTGACTGTTTGTGTATATATATATATATATATAGACACATGTGTGTGTGTGTGTATACATATATGTATATGCATAAATATTAATTCAAGAGCATCCAGTAGTGTAAGGGCAATCTTATATCACCAAAAAAAAAAATGCTTAGAGATAGTTTCTATTTAATATGTTTTTAGTTTTGGATACCCATTTGGGTCAAATAAAGGTTCCAACTCTCACAGTTCCACTATTGGTTTTCTGAGTTGGAGTTTTTAAGCACCTTGGGATACATGTAAATGTAGAAAATGAGTTATTTTGTAATCGAGCCAAAATTATGATGAGTTAGATGGTGATAGTTGGAGGGATGATTATAATTGTAATTTAAAGCGCTCCAAAAAAAGAATCAAGTCAAAAGGCTGCACAACTTGACATCTTTTCACTTCTTAACTCCTCCATGACATCCTATGAGTCCTTATCCATATAAATTATTAAAATCCCACCATAGATGACAAGGTGGATTAAAATTCATACCTTCTTTACAGTCCTCAAGGTCCTAGATCTATGCTTTTAATCCACAAGCCAAAGCTCAAAAACATGCCACACAATTCTACCTAACAACTCCTAACCTATTTGCCATCCTGACTTGGCTAGAGTCAATACAAGCCCATCATCCCAAACCAAAAATGAAAACTTAAATTAATTCGTAGACTAGGTGCTCCTACACCATACTCCCCCAAACAAAAGAAGCTAATACATCCTTTGATTGATTAGGTTGGGATCAATGCAAAACCGTTTAAAATCTTACACTCTCACCCAAGTAGCATTAGCATCACCTTGTCCCAACCACTAGATAAAATGTTCCACATAAGCCTTGGTCCTAGTCTACTTGTAGGCTCTGGAATCAAATAATTTGGTTTCTTGTAGAGGTGGAGGATAATTGTGTTCAAGGTTTTTAATATCTTGTAGGATCTCTTGCACATGTTGATTAGCAGATGGGCTAGGCCCTCTATAAGAAACCAAATATGCAACATTAAAGATTGGTGACATTCCTAAGTCTACAAGTAGTTTAATTTTATAAGCATTTTCCCCATACTTGGCAAGTATCCTGCAAGGTCCTAGTCTTCTCATTTGGAGCTTGTGTGGTGTCCCTTTTTGCAACCTTTGTTTTTTTAGGTGAACCATTAGAAGATCTCCAATCTAAAATTGTAAATCCCTTATTGAGGCATCCACATTCTACTTAACTCTGTCAGCATTTTTAGCCAATGTCTTCCTAAAATTTCCATGGTTCTCTCTCATTGATTGTGCAAAATCTTTAGCATAGTTACTATTTGGGCTTCCATCCTTCAAGGTTCTCAACTCCAACACCCCTCAGATGTAAACCATATACTAGCTCAAAAATACTCTTACCTATGGACCTATTTACTATGTCATTATAGGCATATTCAGCTTGGCCAATGAGTTGATCCCAAGTCTTCCCATACTCATTAGTAAGACACCTTAGGAGGTTTCTAAGACTTCTATTTGTAACCTCTATTTGACCATCAGTCTATGGATGGTAGGTAGATCCAAAGGACAAGTTAGTTCCCAGCCTCCTCCATAGGGTTTTCTAAAAGTAGCTCATGAATTTGGTGCTCCTATATGACACAATACTCATTGGTATCCCATGAATACTAACTACCTCTTTGAAAAATAGATTATCTATCTAACAAGCATCATGGATAGTCTTACAAGGCACAAAATGAGTCATCTTACTAAACCTATCCACAATCACATAGATGTTATCAAATCCTTGCATTATTTTTGGCAAACCAACTACAAAATCCATACTGATGCATTCCTATGGTCTACTAGGAATTGGAAGTGGTTGGCAAAGACCAAAATTTTAGGATGTCCCATTGGCCTTTTTATATACTATGCAACTCTCAACATACTGCTTAATATCCCTAGTCATCTTACGCTAAAAATAGAAGCTAGTGACTAACTCTTGAGTCTTGTTGACTCCAAAATGACCACTAAGTTCCCCATTATAATTTTCTTGGATCAAATTCTCTCTCATTGATCCTCTTGGAAAACAAAGTTGACTACCTTTAAACAATAGGTCATTTTGCAATGTATAATCATCAAATTCCCCATGAAAATTGTTTTCAAATTCCTTGCATACCTTGTAAATGTGACAAAATTCTTCATCATCAGCATAGATATATTTGAAGCTATCTATACGTATGCTTTAGAGTTGAATTTCTTGGACTATAAGAAGTCTTCTACTTAAAGCATCAAGTACTTTTTTCTAAACTCCCTTCTTGTGCTTGATTGTAAAAGTGTAGGCCTACAAATATTCCACCCACTTCATATGCTTGTTACTTAGCTTTTCTTGATAATTTAGGAAGTTGAGGGCTTGGTTGTTAGAATACACAAAAAATTCCTTGGGGAGAAAATAGTGCCTTCACTTTCTAAGAGCCTAAACTAGGGCATATAACTCTAGGTCATAAGAGGAGTACTTCTTCTTGACATCATTGAGTTTTTCACTATGAAAGGTCACTAGTCTCCCTTCTTGACTTAAGATAGCTCCAATCGCTACATTATTTGCATCACATTCCACTTGGAATAGCTTATTAAAAATAGGAAGTACCAAGGTAAGCAGCTCTTTTATTTTCTTCTTGAGGGTCTCAAAACCTTGATCTTCTTGAGGTGCCCACATGAACTTTTTATTCATGCCTCCCTTGATTTTGTCCAATATAGGAGCACATATGCCACTAAAATGTATGAAAAAATTCCTATAATACTAAGCTAGTCCATGGAAACTCCTTACATCTAATGTAGTCTTAGGATTAGGCCAACTTAGTATGGCATTTACCTTCTCTTGGTCCATTTTGAGGTTATCTTGAGATAGAACAAAGCCTAGATATACTAACTCTTGCTTCATAAAGTCACACTTCTGCAAATTGATCATTAGTTTTCCATTATGCAACTTCTTAAAAACAATCTACATATGCCTAATATGTTCCTCTTTAGTTTTACTAAAAATCAAAATGTCATCTTAATAGACAAAAACAAACTTACCAATGCAATCTGCTGTAATCACCTAAAAATGGTCATCTAGACTATTAGCCCCATTCTCAGCATTTTGGCTAATTTAATTTAATCATTTACCTAGACCAAATTGCTAATAATCAATTTATTTGATTATAACCTATAGTTTGACTATGTTATCCTAGGTTCATTATTTGATTAAAAGAACATGTCCCCTTTTAATTAAATAAAAGACCCCATTCTTCTAACCCACTTAAAGTGCACACATAAAGTCCTTTTTCTATTTTACAATTAAAAGAAAAGGCTTATGAGACTTTTTTCTTATGTGACAAGTCAACTTATATTCTATTGGTTGACTTGTGTGTGCACATGGATCACTCCTCTTTTCAAATTCCACCGTTGATCATCCACCATCTTCATCTTGATCTCTACCATCTGTACCACTTTAAAAGGGAGAGAGCTTTCCCCCTCAAAGGATCCATCCCTCATTTGAATATTGTTATGTTGTAGGTTTTCTAACAGGTTTCTTTGGAGCTTTGTGGAGAACTTCTCATTTCTTGTCTCATTCTCTCATTACCATTGCACACTAGTTTAGATTCATACTTACATGCTAGTTTAGTTATTTCCTTGCAATAATCTATCTCACATATTTTAAATAATGATATTGTAACACTCTCATTCATATTCTAGCATAGTTGCATCTTGCATCTCCATTCTAGTTTAGTCTTCCATCTTGCATTACATACTTGAGGGATTCCTTGAGATATTTGCACTCTTGCTCTTGTCTCAAAGAACCTCCCGTTGCATGGTTTACTAGCAAGAAGCACGTTTCTAAGGCTTAGCTGAGAGCCTTCACGCTTGAATACTATCCTCTTGCACTCTGTGGATAGGGAGCTCTAAGCCAACATCCAAACATTCCAACTCATGGAATCGTTGGGATAGAATGGTTTAGAGTGTGACACATTTCTAGTGTATATTTTTGGTGCCCACCGTGGGGCAAGACTATATGTTTCACCCTGCATTTCCCTATTTTTCCTTGCATTTCCTTTACTATTCTATTTTCTTCTTTTTTACAACTATGATGTTGGGCGACATTCTTCCAATTTTGCGCAACAATTCACGGTACTATCATGTGACACTTTTTGGAAATAGTGTCACACTTAAGCCTGCATTCTATCGCCCTTTGTGCAAAACTCTATCGCACGACTGAAGAAAAAGTATCGTCTGCACAGAAACTATCACCTTTGTATACTATAAAGTATCACATGACATTTGTTCAACAACAAGTATCGCCTAACAAGTTTTGCTCATTTCTTGAGGGATTTGATCAAATTTCTTCTCAGCTAGCTGACTATTGTTTTTTAGAAAATTTCTAGGCTATTTTATAGAGGTCTAGTTCGTAGTTTTTGTGATTATTTCATGCTAATTTGTGGGCTAACAAGTTGTGATTGCAGGTTTCCCTCTTTGTGAAGAAAAATTGAAACCTTGCATACAAAAGAACGCATGTCAAAGCTTCAAATGTGCAAGGGATACTAACATTGTTTGCAGGGCTGCCCAAAGCATAAAAATCCAAACTTGCTTGATTTTTTGTTTTCATGTGCGGTATTGACTAATTGTTCATTTTTCATAGGCACATAAAACTTGTGATTGGAATCTTTTGGTAATAGGATAGTATTCTCTTCACCCTTGTGGTGAATCAGAAATCTTGACTTGCCATTTGGTTTCAAAAGCAAGGGGTAACTGAATCTTCCTGGTGTGTTTGGAAGAAAATGATTGGAATAGGAGAGTATGCTCTTCATCCTTGTGGTGAATTAGAAATCTTGACTTTCGAAAGTTGATCCACTCTTTGTGTAGTTAGAATCCTTTAGAGGGCCTGCTCTTGGACAACCTGAGAGGAATGACCCAAGTGGGGAAAAGTAGATTACCTGGCTATTCCAACCCACTATAAACTCAAGGCTATCAAGGACACAAAACCTTGGTAGACGTAGTGTTTGTCTTCACCTAGTGTGATCGTTTATGGGATTTTGACCATAGGTAGATCACTAGGCAAGAATGATTAAGGTACTCTTGTGGTCGCAAGATTGGTTACTCATCGTAAGGTGAGGTGTCCCATAATTTGGAGCAAGAGGAACACTATAAATGGAAGCCCTATCTAAACACCCTAAGTTAGTAACTACACTTTTTAGCCGTTCAACTTCTTGGTGCAAGGATCAATCCTAGTGGACTACCCGGATCACCCCAAGATTTTACACTCACCATATGTGTTTCCTTAGTTGTGCTTATGGAACTTCCATGAAAAAGCCAATATCTCTTGTGGGAAACCACTTGGTGTGAGGCGAAGGAGCATCAAGTGTGGGCCAAGTTGTTGAGTAATGAACCGTGACTCTAAGGTAGATTGCTTGGCTATTGTTTTCGATGTTTTGACTAGTGTTAATCTTCTTGCAACATAAACATTCTGATAAAAGTTGTTAGGAAGGTTGTCCTAATATCCCAAATGCGTATTGACAAGGTTGTTTTTACACTTGATCAATTGTTTTGAGACATGTTAAATCACTTACTGTTTGCAAACCTTTCTATTTACTAATACGAACTGAAACGAAACATTGGCTGATTGAAACAATTGTTTGATTGCCAAATTGAAACGAACTTCAAATCAAAAATTGACCTTTTCTTGCACAAAACTAGCACTCTGTCACACACTCTCATGAGAAATATCACGCGAACAAATTTTACCCAAAAATTTGTCACAGGTCAATAATAAATTTTGTCGCACTCGGTTACAATATATGTCGCTTAAACAAAAAGTGTCGCACCCATGTTAAAATTTTGTCGCACAGCACTATATGCTGAACTTATGTCACACTCCTTCTAAGAAAATATCGCCTAGAGTTACTTTGGGTCAAAATTAGAGTTTACAATTGGATTTTTTTGGTCTAAGGAGCATCACGTTGGTCACCCTTGGTCCTAGCTACGTATCACTGTGTGAAGAATTCATCCTAGGTTGAAAAGATGGGTTTAGTTCATCGAATGTAAGTCTTGAAACATCTTGATGAATCACTTGTCAAATTTTAGCTATTTTTTATTCTAGCTATTCACTATTGAGCTTCTCGCTCGTCCGCTCGGCTCGAGTCACCCGTGCTGAGATCTTGAGCACTGTTTGACAAGCCATCTATCACATTTTGAGAAGTGACTAGTCCTGATCATAAAAGCTCCAAATTCGGCTCACTTTTCTTGTCCTACTAAACAAAGACAACTCTTTACATGTCGATCACAACTAGATATCAAGTTGGTAACGATAGCCATATGCCTTTCATTTGCAAGCAATTGGAAACACCACCCAAACGTCCTTGCAAGCAAACTTGTGATAAGAATCTCAAATTTTCTCAAACACAAATGGCCAATGTTCGGCACAACCCACTTTATAGTTTTGAAAATGCATTTGGTACACCTCTGAGACACCTAAGGATACGAGTGGTATAGTCACTATGGTACACCCTAATGAAATTAAACGTCACTTAGAAGCACAAGCACATGAAACCCAAAAGACTTTGGAGGCTATATACGCTATGGAAAGAGAAAATCAACAAGTTGAAACTGACAATCAGGCACGCTATGAAGGACATAAAGGAACTTGTCCTCGAAATCCTTTTGAGAACAATGATGGCAACCACATGCCACCAAGGACTCCTAGAGCTACCACTGGTGCATGTCCTTCACCACCTAAACCATCCCATCATGATAGTGATGAAGAAGTAACTAGCGAAGACATGATCAAATTTCAACAAGATGGCTTTGCCCAAAAACTAATGCTTAGAGCTTTCGAGGAAAATGAAGACCAATACTTCCGATACATGGTAGCTAGGGGATGGAAACTCCCTCAAGGTTTTGATGTTGAGCATATAATTCCAAAACGAGAGCCCACTTAGGCTAAAATATTAAGGGAAGAAATACAGGAACTAAGGAAACAATTTGCAAAACTGCAAACTTCAAAAGAGCCACCTAAAATATCATTTGTTGAATCAATTTGCGCTCTTCCATTTGATAGGAATATATACATGCTACCATTTCCTAAGGATATAGAGGTTCCTAAGTATGACAAATATGATGCAAATGGTGACCCTCATGACCATGTGAGACATTTCTATGCTATTAGCATGGACTTTATGCATGAAGACACCTTTCTTATGTGTCTGTTCCATAGAAGTTTGAGAGGACAAGCCATGGAATGGTTTACCAAATTGAGTCCACCTCTTAAGACTTTTGATGAACTCACACAATGCTTTCTACATTAATATTCATACAATATCAAACATCTTGTGACTTTGTTGGACTTATGCCAAATCAAACAAAAATTAGGGGAACCTTTTTCCATATACCTCCAATAGTGGAGATCTCTATACTCACGGTACCCTCGACAAGTTCTTGAAGCTGAGAAAATTGACATTTTTGTCAACACACTCATACCTAAGCTATACTTTGATCTTAGAAAACAACTATTCACATCCTTCAACACCATGTTTGAGAGCGCATATCGCATTGAGGGTGTTGCTATCAAGAAAGGGGACATTGTCATAAACAAGGATAAAGTTAACAATGAAAACGGTAAAGACAAAGGCAAACCTTGGAACAAAAACACGTATGTTGTCAATGATGGAGTAGTGGACACTCCTAAGACTAAGGATCCTGCGTTTAACATTTCCAATGCCATCTATGCAACAAAACAACAAGAAGATTCAAAGCCACAACCCTTTGACAAAGTCTCTAAATTTGTGACGAAGTGACGTGTTTACACACCTATGGTCAAACCTTATGAAGTGGTTTTAAAAACCTTAATTGCAAACAAATTAGTTACCTTACCAAACAACTCATGTCCTTATGAACCACCCGTTAGACCTCCATAGTGGAGAGAAGATCATACTTGCAGCTATCACCGAAGTAAAGGACATAACACAGAAAATTGTTTCAAACTCAAAGATGTAATTCAAGACCTCATCGAAGCTGGCAAAGTTGTCACAGATGGCCTTGTTAAAAATGTTGATCATAAGGCTTTCCAAAAACCATTACCCAAATACGAAAAGGGTGAGACCTCAAGGGTAGCTGCCAAAAAGAATCATGATGCCAAAATTAGTTATGCTTACGCTAACACTGATAATGTTATAGGCATGCTTGAGCCCATTGAATACATACGTATGGAAAGCTCCAACAATGACAACTAGCCAAATTATGATGCTGAAGATGAACAACCAAAAGTGGTCTTAAGGACACGATCCACTCCTCAAGACCATACTGATACTAGACCCAAGTTGGTACTCTGAGTGGCTGAGTCTTTGTCTTCTCAGAGTGAACCACTTAACACTATTACTAGGGGGCAATCTAAGGTTGACCTAAAAGTTTCTCATGACCCTAAAAATGCTTCATCATCTAAGCAACCAATTACTTCCAAGATCTCCAACTATGATCTTGTTAGCCAACTACAACACACACAAGCACAAATCTCCATTTTTGAATTGCTAGAGTTATCTCCTTTGCATAGGGATATCCTTGAGAAAGCTTTACGTTCTTCCAATGTTCCCACAGATATTGATGCAGAATGATTCCAAGCTATGGTGAACCACATCTCCTCGCCTCACTATCTCACCTTTTTTGAAGAAGATGACCGAGCTCTAAGCCATCCCCATAACCTTTCTCTTCATGTCTAAGTTCAAATCTTTCATACCCGCATCTTTCGAGTCCTGATAGATAATGGTGCAGGGTTATATATCATTTCATTCAATGTAATCCAACAGTTGGGTATGTCTGAATTTGCAATCGATCCTAAGTGCAAGATCACTATAAAGGCCTATGATGAGGTCAAAAGGCCTTCTAAAGGTCTAATTTTACTTCTAATCAGAGTTGGTCCAGTTGAGAAGAATGTCATTTTCCAAGTCTTAGACATACCACTTGCATACAACTTGTTGGGACAACCATGGATTCATGATATGTAAGCAGTACCCTCCACGTACCACCAGTACATCAAGTTCCCATTCAATGGTACTAAAGTAGTTGTCCCCAGTGACAACTCCATGTCTATCAACACATTATCTGCTGTTGAGACACTGGTTCCACATAATCGCTCATCTCATGAGTTGAAACCATCTTTCATAGAGTGTGAACAAAAACTAAAATGATGAGCCTTGGCATGGACAAGTACACTTTGGACTCTATTGCTGCCTTACCAGTTTCCCCTCGATCCTATGGGAAACCAACTACCACAAAGAAGCCTTCTGCTTCTACTATGACACCTTTTGGCACTTTTGTGCAATCATCACTACCTCTAGAAGTAGAGAAGGAAGAATAGGCCATTAAGGACAAGATCTATAGAGAAGAGGAAGATGAGGAAGTTATAGTGACTACTCCTATTTCTCCCAAAAGATATGGAAAAGGCTATAAATTTCTAGCAAAAATGGGCTACCAGGGCCATGGGTCCTTAAATGGTTGTAAGAATACTCTAGTTGAACCTTTAAGTCACACTCAAGGTTGTGATACTCGAGACACCACTGATCTAGGCTTTGGGCTAAACAATGATATACCAACTTGTGATCGAAGATTGCTCATGTCTAGTGAATCAGAGGATGATGACCCTCTAGTAATTGCTACCACTTCACAAGATGAAGACTTTGTTCCTCTCACTTCCCTCCTTTGGGGAGAAGAAATATTGACTGCTAATAATGAACAAGCTTCTACCTCCCAACAATAGGAACAAGAAGGTTCCACTTCTGAGGACATAAATAGAGGACAAATTAGGTAGAATATTGCTCATCTCATAGCTAGGGATCAGAGTACAGATTCTCATGAGTATGAGTGGGAAATTCTCTCTGATGCATCTTGCGAGCTAGGGGTAGATGTCATTCATGCCTATACAACCCAACCCAATGTAGTCGAATGGTCTAGTATAGGGTCGGATGAGTTTGACTCCCAACATGTCTCAATGGATCACGCTAGTCCCTACAAGACTATTTCTGAGCTGGACTCCTTTGCGACATTTTCTATAGGCTCAACTTCACAAGTCACCAGAGATGACTCCTTCCATGTCAACCATATTGAAACTTCTCCCTCACTCTCGCTAATTCATCCAGATCTCATAGATTGGTCTCTCCAAAATCAAAGACTTGAAATACAGTCTTTCCAAAATGACTATGAGATCGCTTGTTATCTTAACGCCATTGAACCTGTCACTTCTTCCACTAGAAAACCCACAGTTAACATGATAGAATCAGATATCAAGTACCTCAGTCAAAAAAATAAAAGGAAAAATAAGTGATCAGATGGCGAAAACCACATTGTGGCAGTGTCTGATCCTCAAAAAAGTAAAAATAAAGGCGTATCTAATGATGAAAACCTCTCTGAGGCACTTGTGGATGAGGTACTTGGTAGTCTGCCAAGCTATTTCTAGGATAGATCTTCGATTCTCATTGAGCCTACATAGCCTATCAACTTGGGTACAGAAGAATGTCCTCAGATTATCCATGTAGCTCAATCCTTGTCAAACAAAGAAAAGACACAGTTTGCTCAATTCTTTCAAGACAAGAAGGTCAACTTCGCATGGACATACTCTAATATGCCAGGGCTTGATACAGATCTCATCATGCATCACGTATCAATCTCACCAGATGTCAAGCCTATCAAATAGAAGTTGAGAAAAATGCATCCACATGTGGCCCTACTGGTCAAGACAAAGTTGGAAAAACTATTGAATGCAAACTTCATTATGGCCATTGATTATGCGGAGTGGATTTCCAACATTGTACCTATCTCTAAGCATGAAAAATCCATATGGGTTTGTACTGATTTTAGAGATCTCAACAAAGCATACCCCAAGGATGACTTTCCACTACCAAACATCGATATGATAGTGGACATGACTATGGGTTATCAGATGTACTCACTTATGGATGGATTTTTTGAGTATAACCAAATCAAGATAGCTCTAGTAGACCAAGAAAAGATAGCTTTTACATGTGCATGGGGTACCTTTTTCTTGAATGTCATGCCTTTTGGGCTTAAAAATGTTGGCGCTACATATCAAAGAGCAATAATAACCATCTTTCATGATATGATGCATAAAAACATGGAAGACTATGTTGATGACACACTAGCTAAATCTAAAAAATAAGACACACATCTCGGAGACCTTAGTCGTATATTGGACTGCATGGAACAATTCTAACTTAGGCTGAATCCAAAAAAATGTGCCTTTGGTGTCACTTTTGGAAAATTTCTAGGTTATATCATTTCAGCAAAAGGCATTGAGGTTGACCTTGAAAAGGTCCAAGCTATCATGGATATGCCTCCACCTAAGAATATCAGTCAGCTTAAAAGTCTACAAGGACGTCTACAATCCATAAGAAGATTTATCTCTCAATTAGTTGATAAGGCTCAACCTTTCAATAAAAAACTGTATAAAGGATCTACCCACATTTGGAACAGTGACTGTCAACAAAGTTTAGATCAAATCAAAGGCTACTTGGTGAAACCTCCAATTTTGATGCCACCCATTTTGGGAAAACCTTTGATCCTGTACATTTTAGCTATAGATTCTTCTCTAGGAGCACGCTTACCCCAAAGTGATGAGACGAGTAAAGAAAGAGCCATATACTATATCAGTCAAACTTTGGTGGCTTATGAACTAAACTATACAAGTATAGAGAAGGCATGCCTTGTTGTAGTTTTTGCCTCCCAAAAACTTTGACATTATATGTTGACACATACAGTTCACTTGATTGCTAAGATAGACCATTTGAAATATTTGTTAAGTAAAGCTGCACTTGCTAGTCGTCTTGCTAAATGGATAATATTCTTTCCAAATTTGACATTCAGTATGTCAAATGTAAGGCAATCAAAGGACAGGCCATAGTTGACTAGTCGGCTGAATTCCCACTTGAAGATGTAGCACCTATGCAAATTGAGTTTCCAGATGCCTCGATCATGTATATTACTGAGATAACATGGAAGATGTTTTTTGATGGATCTCATACACAGAATGGAGCTGGAGTAGGGGTTTTGTTTGTTTCCCCTCATGGTTATACGATCCCAAAGTCCTAAAAACTATTGTTCCCATGTACAAACAACATTGCAGAGTATGAAGCATTAACAAATGGGATAAAAATGGCCCTTGAATGGTGAATAACTGAGCTACACATCTATGGGGATTCTCAACTAGTTGTGAACCAAGTGAATAATGAATATCAAACAAAGGATGACAAGTTGATCCCTTATAAAAATTTGATAGACACTCTAAGGAATTATTTTACCTTTGTAACATTCCAACAGATTCCTAGAGCAAAAAACAAGGCTACTGATGCTATGGACACCTTATCATCTATCCTCCAACTACAAGAACATGAATCGCGATTTGAGTTCCTAGTGGAAGAACTGCATCATCCAGCCTATGATTCCTCGGATAACTAGGTGATTTGCACTATTGTGGGTCATGATTCCTCCTGCTATGCAGCTATTTTCTCCTACCTGCATGATTAGGTTATTCCCAAAACCTTCAAGCGCAACCAAAAATGTCAACTCCTTCGTAACGCCTCACACTACACTTTGGTTTCTCATGACTTGTATAGGAAGGGTCTAGACAAAATATTGCTTAGGTGTTTAGAGCTAGAAGAGTCCGAGAAGGCACTTGCCGCAATCGACGATGGCATTTGTGGGGCACATTCTAATGGCCTTGCACTTGCCTGAAAACTACTTAGGACAGGTTATTACTGGCCCACCATGCAAGCTGATGTTGTGCGCTATGCGAAGTCCTGTCAGAAATGTTAGCTCCATGGCAACCTGATACATGCTTCTAAGCGAGAGTTAATCCCTTCTGTGATATATTGGCCATTTTAGCAATGGCCTTTGACTTGGTAGGAAATATTCATCCAAGCTCATCCAGCAGTCATAAATTCATCATCACAACAATGGAGTATTTCACTAAATGGGTTGAAGTTGTACCATTATCTACTACTACAAGCAAACATGTTGCCCTGTTTATATTGAATCACATCATTTGCCGATATGGTATCCCATCCTCTATTGTTATGAATAATGGAGGGCAGTTCAAGAATAAGGACTTAAAGTAGTTATGCAAAAAGTTCTGAATTAAGCAACACTGGTCCTCTATTTACTATCCCCAAGGGAATGGCCAAGCTGAGGCCTCTAATAAAACACTACTGAAAATCCTACACCGCACAGTTCACAAGTTTGGGAAAGAGTGGCACTTGCAAATAAATTCAGCACTTTGGGCCTATAGAACCTCTATTCGTACTCCTACAGGGGCTATGCCTTTTTCTCTAGTCTATGGCTCTGAGGCTATTCTCCCATTAGAAGTCAAGATCCCCTCTTTGCGAGTCTCCTTACATGGGTTGATAACTGATGAGGACCATAGAGCTATGCGAGTACTGGAATTAGAGACTCTTGATGAACTTCATAAGGCTTCTTTTGATCACATGAGGGCTTATTAGAAGCACATGTCTACTCAGCATAACAAGAAAGTTCACCCTTGTGAGTTTCAAGTAGGTGAACTCGTGCTTAGAGAGAATCCAAAAAATTAACAACATCGAGAGCAGAAAGGGAAATTTGAAACTAACTGGTTGGGTACTTACATTATCATAGCAACATTTGGGTCTGGTGCTTATCAGTTGTCTACTCCTGAAGGGGAAGAGCTTGTAGAACCTATCAACATCCTACACTTAAAAAAGTTCTATGCTTAGAGACTTGTTTCTTAGCTATCTTGTATATATCTATGATCCTGAAAAAATCCTAAAAATCAAAAAATGCCCTGAAAAAATGATCATCTTAGTGAAAACCTAGCAATAGGTGCTTTGATGTATCACCAAAAAAATCAAAAAAATTCAAAAATACAAAAAAAAATTGAAAAAAGTCCTGAAAAAATCTATAAAGTGGTGAAAACCTATAAATAGGCGCTACTTGAAACCCTCGCACCTATGTCTATCAATCTCAATCATCCATTTCACTACACATTTCCTAGCTTGGAATTGTTTCTTGTCCTCATCTCAAGGGCATAGCTACTTCACCTATTGAGGTATTCTTGTGCATTAGGGTTTTCTTTGACAACTCACAAAATAGTGTTTCTCAACACTTCCCCCACCTTGACATCTAGTGTTTTTCAACACTTTTCAGATAGTTTACCTATGATCTCCGATGTCGCGATATTTCTCACTATCAAAATCAAGTCTTGAAGAAATGGCCAAGTGACTTACACGCATGCACTTTAACACTTAATGACTGAGCTATGCTGATCTTTATCTACTTTGTGTGTTGTCTATCATGATTTCTTTGCCACATGTTCCATCCCTAATAGTCTTTCGAGGATGTCATTGACTAGAAGACTGGGGGCATGGGACATATTTTCTTGATTTTTTCTTGTGGGTATACTTTGTTTATCTATAGTGTTGTAAGCATGTATGCTTTTCCTATTCAACATTTTGACTTACAAATGTATCATCCTTGACTATTTTGCAAGACCGCACTCAGGGTTTATCCTAGTGCTTATGCCTTGATACAGGTGTACTCTTGCTAAATTAAACTTAGCAAATTTAATCACATAGCTGTCTTGACTTACATGTCTTTGATGCTTAGATTGGATTTCCACATCCCTATCTGATATCGATCATATTCATATCCTCATAGTTATACTAGTGATGGTTGTATGATCTCATGATGTCCCTAATAAATGCTCAATGATGAAATTAAGAGTCTAAATGTTATGTGTTTCTTGCTGGTAAACCACTTTTCATATTAGCTTGCATTTTAGGTTCATGTCTTTTTTTCTAGTTGCACATTCCTACACGTGGGAAGAGCTCTCTCTTCATCTTTTTTTTCTTTGCGGACATATCTGCTAGCTTCTTTCATCTTTCGCTTCTTCATGTCTTTTCACCTCCTTAATATTTTGCTACATTTCTTTGCTGTCCTGTCATCATAAGGGGTTAATCCAAAAGCATCACATATGATCTATCTAACTGTCACATATTTTCACAAAAACATGTAAGTCTTTACCATCCATATGAGAGATCAAAATCAATTCACATGAGCATATACACATACATGAGCTGAAAACAACAACTGAAACACCACATGAAAGCTTAAACATACATTTTGAGACAAGTACATAAGAATATCAATAAATCCAGTATCTCATATATATATCAAATGTGTCATGGTACATATACAAATATGGGATCCAAAATCTAGATATATGTCTGAAAAATACATGAGGTACAATCAAAACACAGCTATCACTTGACATCATGTCTGACTGGCACCCTCCGCGGTTGGTGTTGGCCTTGGTGGGGGAGCCTGTCTCCTATCTAGTGGTTGCACTATGCCCTCTAATCTACCCGCTCATTCTAAATAGTTAGGAAGACCCTATCCTGGTGGTACCACACCCCTATAGGTGACATAATAGTATGTAGCTCATGCACCATGATGCGTTGCCTCTCACCTTGCAGCATCCTGCTCTTATTGCAGCTCATATGCTTGTGCCCGCTCATCCATCAGCTTCTGATCTCGTACTGCAATAGTCACCTGAGCTGCCTGCAACTCTACCTCCAAGGCACGGATCCTTGCACCCAAATCCTTTCCTCCCGTTGGCTGCTCTTCAGGTGCCTCTACCCTCACCGCTCGCCGTTGCCTCAGGGGCACCTCCTCCTCACCATCATCATCATCAGACTCTGATGACTCCTCCTCCTCCTCCTACACCATCTGCACTCAAGTCCTCCTCCACCCTGCTCAGGAGCTCTCCCCCTCCATATGCCTGCCGCCTCTCCCCCTCCCTCTCCCTCTGCCTCCTCCTCCCCTACCACCTTCACATCCCACTCCTGCAGGTGCGGCATCTGGATCTGGGAACTAAGGGAACAGGTGTCTCTACATCTCATAAAGATACCCTAGATTTTCCCCTACATCTGCCACATCTAGGCAATAATCCCAGGGAGTCACCACTAGCACCGCTGTATCCCGAACTGTTGTATGATAGTCCAGCATTGGTAGCCATCCCAATCCCTCATCTATGCGTATCTGGGCATAGGTGGTGCTCTCCACCAATATCACCTATCGCTCTACAAACTATCACCATACACGACTGATCACAAACCGCTCCACAATGTCTGCACTCTGACCCACCAGTGGTCTGCTATATCTAATATAGTCGAGCTCCCATGAGTCTGACCATCTGCGACACTCCTGGTATAATCACCATGTGAATGCAGTCAGCTCATCAAACACGCGTCGATAGTAGGTCACATCTCCACTATGTTTTTGTGGGATGAACCCTTTGTACCTAAAAATGTAAGGTTGGTTGCACTCTCGTGGTTGCACCTGCAATCGAATCACAGCGATGTGCTCCCAGGCCCAGATCTGTGCTAATATTGTTCTGCATGCCCATGACCCACCCTCATGGTATACTATCTCATGGAGCTTGTGGTACATCTCTACTAATATGGTAGGCCCCCATGCCATCCTATGTGGTCGAGAGATCAAATCATACACCAGTCGACCCCATCCTAGCGGGAAGCCCTTCTGGCCTCGATTTGTCACTAAGGCCTGGGCTACCAAAGAGCATAACAAGCTGGGCAAAGGATAATCATATTCATACTCAATCATTAATCTCTCCCAACTCAAGTGATGGTCCAGAATAGTCACATCTTGGAATAGCTCCTGCACTCGTGCTCACCCCTCTGTCGAGGTTGTATCATAGTACACCTGTGCCATCATCAAACTTAAACATCAATACACCTGGCATCCAACATTGAAATTGCCAAATCAAAAAACTACTAACCAAGCAACTTACTAGCTCGCCATGGCATGGCACTCATAGAATGCGATATACATCCTCCAAGGTAATAGAGGCCTCGTTGATTGGTAAGTGAAAGGTGTTATGCTCACTATGCCACCTCTCTGCCAGTGCAGTCAACAAACTGTGATTTGCCTGAATATGGGGCATCCGTACAACCCACCACAAGCCCATAGTTGCTAGAGCATTTTTCTCATCATCGCTCAAATGCTCCACAATGCGCAAACCCACCACCTTGGGAGCTCTGATCTGTAATGTTGGGAATATCTCCTGTCTAGGTAAAACATGCAACCATTAGTAATAGTCACATGATGAAAAAAGCATTAAGAAAAGCATCAAAACCATTAGTGTGACACTTTTTACATGTAGTGTGTGACACAATTTTCTCCAATAGTGTCACACGACACTTTTTTTAAAGTTGTGTGACATAATTTTGTCATGCGATATTTTGCACCATTCCATGCGACATTTGGGTATAGCCGCAGCGACACTTTTCGCTAAGTGTTGCGATACTTTTTTTGAAAAAAAGTATCGCGCGATAGTATTTCAATGCCCATGTGATACTTTAAAAGTATCGTGCGAATTTTTTCCAAAAAAACCCTTAAAACGTGTGAAAAAGCTTGAAAAAGCAACAAAAAGGTAATTACTTACCGATGCCCCATATCGCTCTGGCCGGTTGTTCAACTAGTTGCACTCGAAATGGTGTCGATGAAGAGGAATGTTTCCTTGAGCCATGGTGCTATGTGGACCACTCACAAAATCTCTCAAATTACAAAAAGACAAATGAATAGTGAAAATGACACTTGGACCCCTTTTATAGCCTCTAACCTCATTTTGACCTAATTGTCAAACTCTTCGAAATTGCGCAAGAATTGCAACCCTAGCTAATTTCAATGTCCTCGATCCATTTTCAAGATCAAAATCAAAATCTAAGTTCATCTTGATGGTCAAAATTGCATTTTAAAATTTTGCCTTCTTTCAAGCAGTTAGCTGACCTTTTGAGGTCTAATCTCCAAATAATCACTGGGGCATCTTCATTTCTTCATGTCTTCATCATTTACATAGTTCATATCTACTTCAATTCACTATTTCATGTCTAAAATTACCTTTCTACTCATTTCAACCTAATTTTTATGCTATATCCTTCAAGGTCAACTCTAGTCAAACTGGGGCATTTTATCAATTTCTTATAGTCATTATTGGGTTCTAATCATCTATCTATCATCTTGGACATTGCTATATTCTAATTTTCTCATGTCTAGCTGGTTTATGCATCCCCTTACCTCATTTCAATTTCGATCCTAAGGGGGCAGAAATACTCTATCGCTGATTGTTACAGCTATCTATTTCTTAGGAGCATTTGTTTGACCTTATCACTTGCTCTCAATCTATTCGCTTTGCTAGGTGTTAGAATTCTTTTCGGATCCTAACATCATCTTCCTAGTGTTCAGTACTACCACTCTATCAGGTTGTGCATTCAGGACTTGCTATCTATTTTTGCATTTCATTCTTCAGAATCAGACATCTATATCTACCACTACCTACTTGGCTTCAATTTTCTTTGACATAATGTGTTCCCAGATCGATCATGCATTACTCAAAGAGGGGAAAATATAATCACCTAAAAATGGTCATCTAGACTATTAGCCCCCTTCTCAGCATTTTGGCTAGTTTAATTTAATCATTTACCTAGACCAAATTGCTAATAATCAATTTATTTGATTATAACCTATATTTTGACTATGCTATCCTAAGTTCATTATTTGATTAAAAGAACAAGTCCCCTTTTAATTAAATAAAAGACCCCATTCTTCTAACCCACTTAAAGTGCACACATAAAGTCCTTTTTCTATTTTACAATTAAAAGAAAAGGCTTATGAGACTTTTGTCTTATGTGACAAGTCAACTTATATTCTATTGGTTGACTTGTGTGTGCACATGGATCACTCCTCTTTTCAAATTCCACCGTTGATCATCCACCATCTTCATCTTGATCTCTATCGTCTGTACGACTTTAAAAGGAAGAGAGTTTTCCCCCTCAAAGGATCCATTCCTCATTTGAATATTGTTATGCTCCAGGTTTCCTAATAGGTTTCTTTGGAGCTTTGTGGAGAACTTCTCATTTCTTGTCTCATTCTCTCATTACCATTGCACACTAGTTTAGATTCATACTTACATGCTATTTTAGTTATTTCCTTGCAATAATATATCTCACATAGTTTAAATAATAGTATTGTAACACTCTCATTCATATTCTAGCATAGCTGCATCTTGCATCTCCATTCTAGTTTAGTCTTCCATCTTGCATTACATACTTGAGGGATTCCTTGAGATATTTGCACTCTTGCTCATCTCAAAGAACCTCCTATTGCATGGTTTACTAGCAAGAAGCATGTTTCTAAGGCTTAGATGAGAGCCTTCATGCTTGAATACTAGCCTCTTGCACTTCATGGATAGGGAGCTCTAAGTCGGCATCCAAACAACTCGTGGAATCATTGGGATAGAATGGTTTAGAGTGTGACACATTTCTAGTGTGCATCTGCCAATAGCTCATTCATCTACCTCATAAATGTGGATAGAGCATTGGATAAACCAAATGGAATCACAAGCCATTCAACAGACCTTCACTAGTCTTGAAAGTTATCTTTCATTCATCCCGTTCATTTATCCTAATTTTATTATAACCACTTTTCAAGTCTATCTTGGTGAAATACCTGGCTTCCCCTAAAAAAATCCATTAGGTCTTCAATTCTAGGTATTGGAAACCTATACCTAATGGTGATCCTATTTATGGCTCTAGAATCAATAAAAATCTTCCAATTTCCCCCCTTCTTTGGTGCTAAAAATTTAGGGATTGCACATGGGCTAGTGTTGTTTCTAATTAAGCCTTGGTTTAGGAGCTCTTGGATTTTTTTTGCAATTTCCTCATTTTGTTGAAGAGTCATTTTATAAGCAGCTTTATTTGGTAGGGTATCTCTTGGGATAAATTCTATTTGGTTAAAAACAAGTCTTCTTGGAGGCAAGGTAGTAGGTTTCCCATTAGTAACAATGGTCTTGTATTTCTCAAGTAACTCTTGGACTTCATTTGGTATTTCTACCTTCTTGGCAACATTTCCATCTTTTGGTTTTAGAACTAGTACAAAACCAACTCCATCTCCTTCCTCTAGAGTTTTCAAGAACTCCTTCTTACAACCATGACCACACTTGGTCCTGAGGTCTTCAACTCTGCCTCTTCTAACAAGGACTAGATCTTGAAAGTTACTCCATCCTTCTTGAATGAATATGAATTCTTAGTCTCATCGTGTATAGCCTGATTGTCAAACTGCCATGGCCTCCTAAGTAGAAGGTGGCATGCATCCATGAGAAGAATGTCACATAGTACCCTATCCTTGTATCTTCCTATAGTGAACTCCATCTATACTTATTCTCCAACCAGTATATGCTAACCCTTATTGAGCCATGTTACCTTATATAGGTTTGTGTGAGGGATCCTCTTTAACTTCAACTTGTTGGCTACCTCTTCACTAATTATGTTATCAGTTGAACCTAAATCAATGATAACTCTACATACTTTTCCCATGAACTTACATCTGATCCTAAAAATTTCTCTCCTCTGGCTTGGTTCCTCCTTGACTGGTTCTTTTACCAATGTCCTCCTTATCACCAAATTCTCTCCCTCCTCTGATACTAGGCATACCTCAGAGTGCTTATTGTTTCTACTAGATTCCTCTTGGACATGGTTGACTCTTTTTATGGCTCCTTGTGAGCTTGATCCTTTTTCAGGGCATCTATAGGAAGGATGTCCTTGCTAGTGACAATGATAACACTTCATGGTGGCAAAACAAGAGCCTCTTCCTTGGTTGTTGCTCCTTCCTCTCCAACTTGTGTTAGAGCCTTTGCCCCTATTGGAACCTCCTCTTGTTGAACTTACCTCTTGTTGTTCAATTTCTTTACTGTCTCCCTATGACCTATAGTCAAACCCTCTTCCACAATTGCTTCTACTTCTTCCTCTAAAGTTTGAGTTTGTCTTCTTTTTATTCTTTTCTTCCACTTTAAGTTGGAAGCATTTTTGGACTGTTGTAGGGGTCCACAAATTGATTTCCTCTTAAATACTCCATTTCAAGCCTCTTAGATACCTAGCTACCTTGATGGCTTCATCTTCTTGTACTCTTGATCTTAAGCAAAACTTTTGGAATTCTTCTGTATAGGTTGCTATATCCATATTTTTCTGCTTCAAACTTTGCCTCTTCTTATGAAGTTGAACCTCATAGTCCTTTGGTAGGTATTGCTCTTTCATTTTGGTTACCATAGCATTCCAATTTGCAATGGGCTTCTTCTCCCCTTTTTCCCTCTCTTCCTAGAGGTACTTCCACCATGTGAGGGCTAACCCCCTTAGCCTAGACTTGGCTACTTTGACTTTTTGTACTTCACTCACACCTTCACATTCAAAATGATTCTCCATTCCTTCCACCCATTCCATCACCAACTTAGGATCCATTTTCCCATTGAATAAAGGAACTCCTTCCAAGGCCTTGCTGTCTAGGGCTTTTATGGCTTTAATCGATGGCTCTTTATTGATAGGAGGGTCAAGTTTAGGGATAAGGTCTTCTTCATCAATCTTCTCTTTACCCCTACTACTTGTTTCACTTTTGTGTTCCCTCTTCTTAGCTACCTCAGTAACTTCTTCCAACTTATCTTTCATTGCTTCCAAATCCTCCTCAAGAATCATGTTCTTCTCTTTTTTATCATCCATCTCTTTGGCCAATTTTGCATTGGTCAACATATTAGAATCTCTAACTAATTCTATGGGTTGAAACATCTACCCATAAATTCCTAAGCTTCTTGCTCTGATACCACTCTGATGTAACACTAGGTCTTGCTACCAAATCTTTCTCTTTTTAAGAATTCACTTAGGATTTTTGCTATCCTATTAGGGTTACTTGATGCCCTAATCCCTAGATAACCTTTATTTTATCCTCCAATCACTCTCCAACCTAGTTACACCAATAGTTAGGTTTATTTCCTTACACAAATGCTTCTTCACACCTCATTGATGATCTTGCTCCTATGGTTTCTTGACCAAATCCTCCATCCATGTAGTAAGATGACTTCCCTCAATGGTCTTGGACTCCCCTTGACATTCTTGACACCAAACTTGCAAGTTGGAACCAATTTTCTTACCTACAAGTCAAAATTGTTCGAAACAGGGCTTCTAGAATTAGCCCTCCAAACTAGGTTTTTGGACTTTATCTCCAAATTTCTCCAAAGGAGGTGGAAATAAAATTGAACATTCAAATACCCTTTTTGGAAAACTTGAATATTTTGTGGTTCTTTGATCCTTGAAGTGTTCATACACCCAAAAGAAACTTTTTAGCCTACTTTTAAGGGTTTTAAGACAATGTTGACTAACCTAGCTAAGGTATGGTATTTCACCCTCCAAAACTCATCCTAGTAACTTTTTAATTATTAGTATTATACCTCACACATTTCTCCTCCTTTTACACTAATTGGTTTGAAGTATCCACACACTTTCAAACCTCAAAACTTCTCTTCTTGATTTGTGATCTCCTAACCAAGTGCACAAACTTTCATAGGGCATCACCTTAAAATTGTTTTCCATGATTATCAAGGACTAAAAACTAATATAAATTATGTACATGGGCTCTAATACCATGTCCCTTGAAACCATGAAGAACTCATTACAAGAATTCATGGGAGAGCCATTTTTGCTCAAAAAAACAAAACTAGAAAAAAACACTACCTAATTAGGAAAGATTTTCAAAATCCTAGTAGATGAAAACTTAAAATCTAAAAAATTAAAGAGAAAATTATTGTAAAAGCATGAACAAACCAAATCCAAATCCAAATTGATTAGGTCAATTTTGTCTGTACAAGTAATGTAAATATAAAAAATTATCTAGAAAAATGTCAGTTCACTTGCTCAATTTAGCTTATTTCAATCCCCAACCCTTGGGATGTGTTTGTATGGTGGATATATATCCTAAAAAAGAGGTTGGATTTTGTTGGCATAACCACCAAGCTCAAACTTTCTCTTTACAACTTTTAGCTCAAAAAATTGTCAAGCAACTTTTCAAAAAGTTGCACAACTTGACATCTTTTCACTTCTTGACTCCTCCATGACATCCTATGAGTCCTTATCCATATAAAATATTTAAAATCCCACCATATATGACAAGGTGGATTAAATTCACACCTTCTCCACACTCCTCAAGGTCCTATACCTGTGTCTTTTAAGCCACAATCCAAAACTCAGAAACATGCCACACACTTCTACCTAAAAACTCCTAACTTATTCACCATCCTAACTTGGCTAGAGTTAGTACAAGCCCATCATCCCAAACCAAAAATGAGAACTTAAATTAAACCTTGGACTAGGTGCACCTTCACCAGTATGTATAAATGTGTATATGTATGTGTGTGTGTGTGTGTGTATATATATATATATATATATATATATATATATATATATATATATATATATATATGTATATATATGTAAATATGTAAATATGTATGTGTGTGTCTATATACATATACTTTCCTAACATAACATAATCACAAAAAATAACACACAAAAACAACACAAATTAGATATATCTGGATTAGAGTCCCAAACACAACACTATTTTTATCTTGCAAAAACAAACACTAGAACATAATTGTGGTTACAAAAAAGGAGCATGTTGATAGATGAAATTGGCCAATGCTAAATAGAGAACCAATCAATACATATAACATCCTTATCACTCTAGAAAAAGAGGAAATTGGTTGCACATATAGAATAAAGAATTTGGATAGAGAAACTATACAAATTCAAAATTTAACATCCATAAATCATAAAAGATCAGGTAAATAATATGTCAAAAGAATTATTACATGAAACACTTGTCAACATCCAAAAACAAATAAAGAGGGTGAGTCTAGAGATATTGTTTGTAGAATAAGTACATGAAAGTGTATTTCAAGAAACATAACTTTTATACCTAAACAAGAAGATCGAGTAAAACATTGGTCAAATAATGAAAGACCACATTAAGTTGGAGATAGAGTGCATCTATTCATAAGATAACATAGTAATATCTAGGATATATGCAATGAACAACAATATAAGAGGGTAATAATATTCAAATTATATGTTGCAAATAATTAGAATCATCATTGCAACCCTTATTAGTGTCATTGATCCATAACAATAATATCCCCTTAGTCTTCTTTAAAATAGTGGAACCACCATCATTGTGAGCATTAAATTGATGGTACAAAGAAGATTAAAAAGTCAACTAAAGGAAAAAGATTCCAATACTGAAACTAGCACTAATGGGAAATAAAGTATGATCCACCCCCAAATAGGTTAAAAGACTATGATATAGGAAAGATTAGTTCACCATGTATAGGTCAAGGGATGAGTTTATCACTTACCCAAGATTTCTTTGTTAGGAATAGATGATATTGGTGGCACTTAGGAGTGTTGCGGTGATGTTTAATTTATGGTGAGTTTTGTCATTAATGTCAACATATATTTTTTGGTTCATAATAGACTAGTATTTTGTATGTGATGAGCTACTTATTAGTTCAACATAGATAATAGTTGACATATTTGCCTATGTGAGCTTACATTTGTGTACAAAAATGAGCATGGATTTCATTTAAGTATTTATTATACTTTAAATGATATTCATGGATGATCTATGGTTTGTTTTGTGAAGACTAGTAGCATCTAGGGAGAAGGAAAGTACACCAGAGGCTATTACAAATTTTTCTCTATATCTTAATGGAAAATAGAAATTAATATTGGTGAGCACGGAAGATGGTAGAAAACTTGTTTGTGCACATATTCTCCTATTTGTTAGTCATTTGGCTTATTTTGGAAAGGTGTTGATCCCTAAGGAAAAGTTTTATATTAGTGTAAAACACTTAGTCATTTACAAGGAAGGATTGGTCGATCATCACTACGAATAAGCCATCTTATATAGGTTGATCTATATACAAAATACTTGTACATATTATAGTTATGTGTCAAGAAGTAGTTGCTACTGAGAAAGCCAAAGGTCCTTGAGTACTCTAGTGATTGCCAAGGTTTTTAGTGTGCAATAGAAGTCAAATGATATAGAGGTTGAGAAAAATAGTGTATGCTAAGTATAGTTAAGGCTAAGGGACAAAATGAAGAATTAGTTTGGGCTAACCACTAGTAAGATATACGTGTCAAGTAAGATAGTTTGATATATGTGTTTAGAATGGCACAAAATATTATGTAAACCATTTTTGTAAATTTCAAAGCATGTTTTACAAATTGAGGAGCTAATCAAGGCTCTAATTACACATCCAATAGAGGATCATTGATCCCTATATAAGAAAATCCACCAATCATAAAATTGTAAGGACTAAGCAGAAAAATAAATGACTCTAGTTCATTGATTGGGATCTAGAAGTTTTACCAAACAACTATTTAAGAAGGGTTTAAGACCTAGTTCACATGTGTGGAGTGAATGTGACTAAGACTTTGGGTGCATGTGAAGTTGAAGGTGAATCAAAAAAAGTGACCAAGCAGTATAGTAAACAATTCTGAGAAGATTTATTGAAGATAAATCATAAAGAGGTGATAGTACATTGGATAGAGGAGATCTAACATCAGCATTGAAGTGCAAACTAAAGGATCAAACACTGATACATTCTAACGAGTATTTCAAGGTTCAAATATCTTAGTAGAGTGGTTATAATAGAACTTTGTAAATATCCTAATAGAGTACTTACTTAGCTATGATGTAAAATCCTTTAATCAAGGTAGACCTAATAGTCTTCTAAGCCTTTAATAGGATAGACCCCTCATAGGGTAGATCATTAGAAGTGATCAAACATTGTAGCCTTAATAGGTACACTTTATTGCTATAGTAGTGAAGATATTTATGGGTGTCATCTCCATTATAGTTTTACCTTCACCTTGGAGGGTTTCTATGTTACCAAATCATTGTGTCAAAGTGTATTATGTGTTTTTGAGTTTTATTCATGCAATTAGAAGTTAGATCTAATATTACATTGTAGCGAATGATTGTTAGATATAAGGTTAAGGTTTAAATGAGAGTATTTAATGGAGACATCAAATATATCTCATGTTTGAAGTATTAAATTTTTATATATCTTGGTTCAGCCACCCCCCCCAATATCTTACTTCCCCAATCATATTTCCAATAATTGGTATTGAAGCTTTGTACTCTTGGAAAAAGTATAACCACTGGGGAGTTAAAGATATTGAAGATGGAAGCCTACAAACAAGGAAAGATCATTGAGAACCAAAAGCTTGATGTTCAAATTTCATTTGAACAACTCAAGACTACAAAAGAGACATTAAGGAAATCCTAAAAGAAATAGAAATAGACGAAGATTCAAAAAATGATACACAATAAAAAGAAGAAATTATTGAAGAATTGTTTGATGAAGGTAGTTCGAGTGAATTTGATGCAAAAATAGTAGATCTATTAGAGAAGAACAACATTCTAAATGAATAAGTTAGAGAGCTAAAAATAGAACATGAGATACAATGAGTAAGGCTATGTGAAGTGATTGAACAAAAGAAAAAGGTTGAAGAAGACAAGGAAATGGCTATTGAAGATAAGAGACAAAGTCAATTAAGTATAGAGGCTAGCTCGCTATCAATTTGACATGGTCAATTAGTCATTAAGTGTTAATCATGATATTTCTAGAAAGGTGGAAGAGATTGCAAATATAAGATCTGAGAACAATCAATTAAAGAATGAGTTGAAAAATGAAAAGAAATTTATTAAAAGGTTGAACAAACCTAAAGAGGCTATGGGGTTTCTTAATGAATAGATGAATGCACCAAGGAGACCTTATGATACTTCTGGACTAAGCTATGTTGAGTTCCTATTAGGTGTTGAGTAGGGAGAATCATCAAAGCAAGGAGAACAAAGGAATGTAACTGCAAAACCAAAGAAAAAGAAGCCTACATCCTATCAGTGTGGAAAACTAGGCCATATAGTAAACATATGTAGGAGAAAAATTGGTAAGTCAAATCCTAAACCCAAATTTAATGATTATTGTTTCAATTACAATAAACAAGGTTATAAAGCATATGAGTGTAGATCAAAGGACAATAAGACACCAGATACTTATAGATTTGAAGGTTACTATTACACCTATTAGAAGTATGGTCATAAGGCACAACATTTTAGATCTAAAGAAAGAACAACTAGACACCTAAAGGTCAAGGAAAAGCACCTAACCAAGATTATACCATTAATTGGGACTAAAATGCTTGGGTGAATTTTTAATTATGTGGAAAGTATAGAAACATTGCAGAAAACTATGCTAGGATACATCTTAGAGGAAGATTAGGAAACTAGAAAAAAATTGGACTAGTATGTTTTAATTATCAAAAGGTCAATCACCTAAGCAAAACCTGCATGAACTAAGCATCAACACCTAACATTGAAGAGAAAAATGGAAAGGAAAAGGTTAATAATGAAGAAGTGAGAAGACAAATGAGTTAGACATGGAGAAAGAAAATGGAAGAAGGTAACAGTTCAAATGGTGAAGTTTTGATCACCCAATCCAATGGATTGGGTGATTCCCCCACCTCAAACTAAATAAAGAGGTATGTATGGAATTATGTTTCAAATTATTACATCTCACATCAGTTCCTATATTAAATGCACTAAAGTTTGAATCTGCATGATAATGGGTGCATAAGGACAAACTTGAAGTTCAAATTTGAGTAATGTATGTTAGTATTAAGTTGAGTTGTTAGTGTTGACCAATTGTTAGTAATGAAGTTGGTAGCTATGACTATTGTGGCATTGATCGGGTGAATGGGAGTTTTGTAATGTGATAACTGAGTTATCCTATTTTGGTCAAGACAAGTGTATCTCACCTACTATGTGTATAGAGTATTGATGAGGCCCTAAATTTGAATTTTTGAATTGTATAGTAAATTTTGCAAGTCATTTTATGCATAATGCATTCGAATTTTCATAGAGCAAAGAGAGATAAAGAATTTTTTTAGCATTAGAGAGATTTTGAGTTGGATTCAAGTTTGTGTCTTTGGCTATAGGAGCGATTTGTGAATAAACGATTGAGGCTAAGCTATGCAGAAGACTTTGTTCATACCCTAAATCAAGAAAATGGCATAAAAAACATTTACATTTGAGAAGAAGATGGAACTTCAAGTAAGTAATGCTTAGTTGGTTAGAAATGATGCATGTCCTCCTCCAAAATTCAAAGAATATCCTAAAATTATGATGAAGGGTGATTCTTCGAGTGCCCTATAATTTATTCCACCCAAAGTGATCATGATTCACGATGTGAGATCATGCTACATGTGTAAGATGGAAGAGATTGGAGATTTTGAGTTCAAGGCTGCATATAACAAGCTATGTGAAAATGGTCAGTTGAAGGAAGAATGCAAAATTGTTGTTGAGAAAGGGTTGATTCACATCCTAAATTTTCCAAGGAATTTCAAGATGGAATAGATCAAGGTTGTTTTGAGATGTGTTCATGACATGAATATATGGCTAGAGAATAGACCAGTCAAGATCACTAAGTAGATAATTCATCATGTCACAAGATATCCTATTATGAATAGGGTTAAGACCATTCAATGCCAAGGAAGGGAAGCAATTGAAGCCAACACTTTGGCTAAATGGAATAAGTGAGGGATATCTATATCCACCATCAAAAATCTTGAGAAATATTTTGTAATGAGGGTAATGGCTCACAAATTTTATCAATACAATAAACTAGGAAGCATATCATGTGTTGCAATGGACTTGGATTTGAAAATTGTAAAGAAGGATCATAGGTATGACCTAGCCAAGTTCCAACTCACCCAGCTTGCAAAGAATTTGGATAGCATAAGAAAGGAAAAGAACACAATGTGTAAGTTTGACTCGCTATTAGTTTTCATTTTCTTTTATGTACAAAACATGTTTTCAACTATTGGTGAACATAGTTTGGGACAAGAGTAGACCTATTACCTAGCAAATCAATGATTTCATAAGCCAGATTGGTGATAATTTTGACACTGTTATGGATGGTTATTTTGAGGAGTTTCAGAGGAAAATGAAGAATAGGTATAGGTTACCTCGATCCATAGTAGACTAGTACTATGATGATATTTTCTTCTTGGTAGACACTAACTTTACCTATGCATAAGTAGTTCTACCTAGGGTTGCATGGTTGAGACCCTACCTTATGAGGTGAATATTGATGAATATGCTACATCTATAAAAACTTTATTAGCATAAGGAGTTGATAAGGATGTTTATCCATTTGATAGATATGAATTAGCTAAGGTGATCATGACTATTCAAATTAATGCACCTAAGTTAAACAAAAAGAGGAAACAAATGATTGCAAATCTGGAGATCTCTAGGAGAAGGAGCCAAGCAAGAGATGCCCCTACATTTTACAAAAGGAAAAAGAGAGGATGTAACCATTTGTGATGATGATGAAGAAGAATATGATCATGAAAAGGTAAGGAGATAGTGTTTGTCAAGCAACATGTAAGAAAGGGGAAAAAATTGTTATTGTCGAACCTAGTGTAAAGAAGAATCTCAAGAAAGTGGTAACAAAGGCCATACCTAAACCATCTAGGGTCACAAGGTAGAAAAAAGGGGAAATTACTAAATTTTTTAAGCCCTAAAAGAAAGGAATTATGAAGATCATCAACCCTTCACCAGTCATAAGTTCAAAAAAGAGGAAGTATGCTACTGTGGAAGATGAGTCAAGCAAATATGAGAAGAAATCAAGAAGAAGGCTCATTGTTCAAAAAGAGGATGGAGAGGATGAAGCTAAAAGGATAGAGTCAGAGTACCTAAGTTAATTCAAGTTTGTAGTACACAAGAAACCTCAAAACATTAATGAGGGATATAAAAATCTTTGAAATACTATTGGATTTTCAAGTTTTCATTATAGTAAATATAAAAAATAAAGCAAAGAAGATAACATCAAAGTAGAAGAGGTTGTCATAGATATGATGGTAAATTTCAAGTATGCACCTATAAAGCTAGGGAAATTGATTCTTAAATAATTGTACAATAATATTGATGGTAAGTGGAAGATTTCTCTAACTAATTAAACGAAAATGAGGGAAGCCACACTGGCTTAGATTATGCCAGAATTAAATGAAAGTCAAATTTGTTTAGTTTTGAGAGAATACCCAAATAAGTTTGTATGAAAGAGGAGCATATTTTATATTGAAAAATAAGATAGAAAGTGTTGTTGAAGAGAGAAAAATTGTGTGGAAGAAGGTTTATGGTCTATGTTTGCATATGATGACCAAAAGGATGAGGAAGAAAATGATGATTAAGAAAAGGTTGAGATGGACGACACTAAAGATTTTGATGGTGGTCAAGTAAATCTTGGTGATATTCTAAGGCAACACTAATGGTTCCCACTTTTCATCATTAAGAAATCGAATGAAAAGTGGAAACTCATCTTCTAGGGGCTTCGAATGAAGCCCCCTAGGGCTTTATTCAAAGTTGTGGCCATAGGGGATTTTTTTCAAAGCCCCTTGTGCCAACTACCACAAGGGCTTCAAATGAAGCCTTAGGGCTTTGAGAAAATCCCCTTAGGCCATTAGGTGGCCAAAAAGTGGGCTAGAGGAATTCATTTGAACCCCACTTGGGACCAATAGGTGGCCAAAAAGTGGTCCAGGGGGCTTTGTTTGAACCCCCCTAGGGCCACCCAAATAACCCCTTAGGGGGCTTCGAACGAAGCCCCTTCATTCAAAGCCTCTCCAAGAGCTTCATTTGAAGCCCCCTTCATTCAAAGGTCCCAAAATTGGAAATTCTAAAAACTTGCTTAAATTTCTATTAATTTTTGCCCTTTTGATGGCGTAAACAAGGGCTAAACAGGTCCATATTCTAAAACTAAATTAAAAAAATTGTTGTACTCTGAATAATCTTTCCAATGACTATATTTTTAGTATATATTGTGCTTATCATGATGTTTAATTTTTAGTTTTATTAAATATAGGTTTTCTGGCCATTTCACAAATCTGGGATTGAAGCTTTGGGAAAAATAGATAATGAGAAAATAAAAAATTTCAAAAATATGTCCATCAAAGGTATGTGTGTTTCCTTTCTAGAAAATCAAGAAAAAATTCATTTCGATAAATACAGCTCAAATTATATTGATAAAAAAAAAGCTATGTCTAAGTTATTGTTAGCGTCACTTTACCACTAAATAAAATCTATATTTTTTAATGAAATTGAATGAAAGCAACTAAACTTGCTAGATATTGATGTTACTATCTTATCCTTGAAAGAATTTTTTCATTATCATATTTTTTTTAAGTTATCTTGATCAAACGACTCATCACTCTTTGAAAATGTCAATTTTCATATAAACCACTTCTTAAAGGAGACGAAAAAATGGACTTCAACTAAATTGTTTTAAAAAATTAAAAAATTCTTTTAGAAACTAGATAGAAATTTCTAAAAATCACTAGATTACATTATCATCAAATTCTTTACAGTTTTGTAGTAATATGTATTTGAAAATCAAGTTTTTGTTAAAAATATCTACTTTAGTGTCAAACTTGGCTGAAAAGTGTTAAAAATATCTATCTTTAATGACCTAGTACAAATAAGTGAAGGGAAGACAAATACTATGACTATTGATGATGAACCTGACACCAATCATGTTAAGGAAGTCAAAACATATACAAATTAGCAAAGTGTAAGCCATATTAAGACCGAGGCTATGTAGTTTCTAGTCCATGCAAATTTGATGGACTCTAACCTTATACTAGTGAAAATTAAGGATAATCCAAAGATTGGGACTGAATAGGAAGAAAATGGAAACCCTCTTCCAACCTTAATTTCCAAAAGGAATGATCCAAAATGATTAAGCAAAGAGAGTGTTCAATGCAAAAATGGATCAAGTGATGGAAACTAGGGAGAAAGGGGGAGTATGTGCCAAAATCTTAAAATAGATAAAAGACAAATACTCACCTTGAATTTGTACAATGTTTTTTTCTTATGTTTGTATGTAGTTTCCGAAAAATCTGCAATCTCTTATGGACTATAAATGTCAAGATGGAGAAAAACTAGAAATCTTTTGTCCTTTTGAAGGGAGGTTGACTTGACCTTGTTGGTAGGGCACAATCTTACCCTGAGGCATAATTGTACCTCAAAAAGTTGACCTTGACCTGCACTACTCTGAAAAAATTTATGTTCATGAATCTTGCAAGTTTGACAAAAAGGGTATCTGAATCTACTCTTCAATTCGATGTTCCACACCTATATTTGTAAGAAAAATGATTTCTTTGTTGGATGGGGGGGTTTTCCTTAGTCAAACCCTAGTTTTGAATTAACCTTGAAATATAATTGAAATAATATATGCATAAAAAATGTAAATGGAACTATTCACCTTGCTTATGAGGAAATCCTTGTGGAAGATTTGAATCCTTGAATCCACAAATATAGATGCTCCAAATATTTGTAGAAATGTATGTAGGATGTCTCAAATCAATGTCATTAGATCTTTAATGTCAATCTTGAATATATCTCTACATAGAAGAAGTCTTGGATGAATGTGGATGAAATCTTCAACAAGAGGGCTCCATAGATATTGAATCCTTCAATGGCTAACAATGGATCTCCTTGATAAATTGGATGCTTGAACACTTGAATTCTTGAATGCTTGATAGATAGTATAACTTCACTTCATGTAGGTGGATGTGCTCATAACAATTGGATAGCTTGTAGATATGCATGGATAATAGAGAGATGTCAAAATGAGGGAAGAAGGCTTCCTTATATAGTGATCTAGGGCACTAACTCCTAAAGAAGGCTGACATAGGAGCATTAAGTCCCATTTAACCTTAACCCCTAGGAATAGACCTATTTTAAGTGTAATTTAAAATTCTACCATCTTGAAACAAAAAACAATCAACTCAAAAGTGGGAAAAGAAAATTTTCGAAGCCCTAGATCTCAAAACT
This sequence comes from Cupressus sempervirens, assembly GCA_028749045.1. NCBI lineage: Eukaryota > Viridiplantae > Streptophyta > Pinopsida > Cupressales > Cupressaceae > Cupressus > Cupressus sempervirens. Next base: position 566,716,844 of record CM053792.1, read on the forward strand.
CCCAAAATTTGAAAATGGGACCTTGGGTCAGGGACAAGGTCGCCCCTGCCCAAGGTCAGGGTCAAAGTAATCCTTGACCTAGGTTAGATTTGAGGTCAACCTTGACCCAAAGGCCAAAGTCCTCAATTTCACAGAGTAGTTTGTCAAAAATAGGATAGAAATATATATATATATATATATATATATATATATATATATATATATATATATATATATATATATATATATATATATATATATATATATATATATATATATATATATATATATATATATATATATATATATATATATATAGAGAGAGAGAGAGAGAGAGAGAGAGAGAGAGAGAGGTAGAGAGAGAGAAGCAGAATAGAGGAAAAATAGTCAAATCCATGCAAAGACCCATTCAAGGTGCTTGAAATGACCCTAGACCATTTACTTGAAGGGATGAATGCACTTAACATGGAAGTGCTTCCATTTTAAGACAATAAAAAGACATAGGTGGAGCTTAATTGGTTGAACTTTCATCTACCCCTATTGCTATACCAAGCTCAGTTATCAATCAGGGTAATGTACAAGTTAGTGTTTCCAAGCAACAAAGTGTATTGGCCACTACAGAAGAAACCACATAGACAAATGAAGTCATTGAAGGTAGAGAAGGAGATGAGAAGAATGATGAGAACAAGATAGGAGATGTAATAATTGTAAGTTTAGAAGATAACAAGATAGGAGATTTAATAAGGATAATTGGGATGACAGTAGAGTCACACAAGCTGAGTCTAGAGGTTACAACACAAATTTTACCAATAACTTTGTTGAGCTCCAACACACAAAACTCCAAGGGAAAGAGGTTGAAGGAGAAGGTAAAACACTCACCTCAAGAAATAAAAGGAAAACCTATCACACTAGATGAAGTGATTGGGATTCTTAATTGGGACACAAACAACTTAATGTATGACCAGATGAAGACACTTTAGAAGCTTTTGGCAAGAAAGACTAGGAAAGAAGAAGTGAGAAGAGAACAATGGAAAAGAGAGGTACTATATGAGATCAAGGACATATTCCTTGACATGATTATTATTGATAACCTGAATGAGAAAGCTCCAATCATGGAACAATTGGTTCAAATAGTGGAGAAATTAAATGATCCAAAAATTAACACAAATAAAAAACTTATGAAATGGTTTGAGAGAAAGTTTGAGAAAAAGGTGATGGCAAAGATTGTAGTAGAGATTGTAGTAGAGATTGTTGTAAGATAGGTAGAACTTTCTCAACTTGTAGATAATTTTGAGAAGGTAGTACAAAATGTACATATATTATTCAAAAAATTGTGTGATGTTTCATTTTTTCACAAAGGAAGTTCAGACCAATATAGATAAGCTTGAGGCAAATTTAAAGTATAGTGAGAATACATTTAATATGGATGCAAGTTCAAGTTCTACACATTTTTCTAAATTGAATTTCATGCAAGGAAGGAAATAAAAATTAATGGATGAAAATGGAAAAATAAGAGCTAGGCTCATTTCAATTCAAGCCATATTGACACATCACTTGGAGGTAATGCAAAGACATTTTTAGACTACTGGAGAGTTAGTAAAAAGTGATCCTAATCTTTCTATAGTAGATAATATGGTTGATCTTGATGATAAGTTGGAGATTGAGATCCAAGCATTAGAGTCTATAAGGACTTCATGGGACAATGCATTATCAATGATTTTGCAGATTCACAAACTATTTTTGGACAAGTATGGTTTGACCCCTAATCCCCAGTAGAAACCATGACAAGAAAAGGGGGAATGAATACATGATAAAAGGTATGTCATGCAATCAAATAAATTTGTATTGACATTTTGAAAATTTGTTGTGTTTTGGAGTAATAAGGAGTTAATAAGTTTGTTACTCATATGTGTATACAAAAAGATTTTGTAAAATATTTTGAAAAATGTGAGTGTAGAAATCTATGTGTAGACCAAGTTACTAACATGTATTATATCCTAAGGGGGAGTACTTATGTTTAAGTTTTGGAATGTAAAGTTTTTTATCATGAAAAGGGTGTTTTTTCCACTAATGCCAAAGGGGGAGATGTTTTATCCCTAAGGCAAATTTTTCTTAGTGTCAAACACTTAGTCATTCATAAGGTACGATTGGTTAGTCGTCACTAGGATTGAGTCATGATATATAGGTCAAGCCATCTATAAAAGACTTACACATATATTAGTTAAGTGTCGAGTAGTAGTTACTATTAAGCAAGCTAGAGGTCACCGAGTACTCCAATGACTACCAAGTTTTTTAGTAAAAAATAGAAGCTGATTGATATAGAGGCTGAAAAAAATTAAGTATGTTGAGTATAGTTAAGGCTAAGGAATAACATCAAGAATCAGTTTGGGTCGAGCACTAGTAAGGTATATGTATCAAGTAAGACAATTTGATAAATGTGTTTGTAATGGCATAGAATATTATGTAAATTATTTTTATCAAGATGGAAGTGTGTTTTACGAATCAAAAATCTTATAAAGGAGTTTATTACGCATCCAATAAAGGATCATTGATCCCTGTGTAAGGAAATCCACCAATCATAAAATTGCAAGGACTAAGCAGTAAAAGAATGAATCAAAATCATTGATTGGGATCTAGAAGCTTCACCAAAAAACTATTTAAGAAGGGCTAAATACCTATCTCATGTGCATGGAGTGAATGTGATTAAGAGTTTAGATGCATGTGAAGTTGAAGGTGAATCAGGAAGAGTGACTGAGCAATGTAGTGAATAATTTCGAGTAGAGTTATTGAAGATCAATCACATAAGTGATATTACATTAGATAGAGGAGATATGATATCATCATTGAAGTGAAAACTGAAGAATCAGGTACTAATACATTCTAACAGGTGTTTTAGGGTTACAATCTCTTAATAGGGTGGTTCTTAAAGACCTTAATAAATATCCTAACATATTACTCACTTAGTTGTGATGTAAAATCCTTTAATCAAGGTAGACTTAACAATCTTGTAATCCTAGGTCTTTTTTTGTTGGCTACGAAAGCGATAAAAATGGTGCTAGGGCTTCTAGAAATGGTGTGGTGGTTGCTAGATATGGCAATGGTATGGTCATTTCTGGTTATGGTGGTGTGACAGCTTTTGTATCTGGCAAGGACGTTGGCTGCAAAAGCAGGAAAAATGGTGCTAGGGTTTCTGGCAATGGTGGTGTGATGGCTTCTGAATCTGGCAAGGTTTTTGGCTATGACAGTAGGAAAATTGGTGCAAGGTTTTCTAGCAATGGTGGTTTGATGGCTTCTAAATCTGGCAATGATGCTGGCTGTGGAAGCAGATCTTTGGTATCTCCTTTGATCCCTATCTGTAAGCCAATTTCTCTTACTCTGGGGATGAGTCACTTTTAGAAATTGAAGAACATTTGAGGGCTCTATCAAAGGATTCTATTATTTTTCGCTTTAAAGGTTTTTGGCCCACTCTCTCAGAGCTCCATGCTTGGATTTCAAATCATTGGGATCCATATATTATGGATACTATCAAGATTTTCCCTTTGGTCAAGGGTTTCTTTATTGTTACATTTGTTAATCCAAAGGATAGGAAAGCTATTCTATGTGATCAGGTCTTTTTTTGGGAGAACTGCTTTCCTTTAATGGTTAAACCATGGCATTCAGATTTTAATCCTCAAACGAAGTCTTTCAAAATCCCTACTTGGGTAAGGCTACCTAATATTCCTCTTCATTTTTGGGGGAATTCTATTTTTAGGGAAATTGGTGAAGCTTTAGGGGTTTTTTGTATGGTTGATTCCCAATCTTTTGAGCATTTCCATTCTACTTATGCTAGGATTCTAGTGGATATTGATGTTTCTGAGGGTCTTCCTGTTGAGATTATTTTAAATCATTCAAAGGGCTCTTGGACTTAGTTGCTTTATTTTGAGGGCCTCCCTTTTAGGTGTAAAAAATGTTTCAATACTGGGCATATGGTTGCTAAGTGTGAGTATGGAAAAACTACAAACAAATGACCCTCCTCTTGGTGGAAGGGTGTATTGAAGCAACATTATACAGTAGACAAATCTTCTGGATCTAAGATGGTGAATGCTCCTATTTCCAAGGTGGATGCCCAAGGTGTAAAATCTGGTACTCTTGGTGCAAATTTTGGCCGAGATAATGGTGTTGTGGGTCTTGGTGTAGAATCTAGCCGAGATGATGGTGTTGAGACCACTAATTTTGGACATGGAAAGTTGCATTATGCTACAACTATTACTAATGAAGGTGTTAAATCTGGTACTCTTTGTGTAGAATCTGGCCAAGATAATGGTGTTCAGGCTACTATTTCTAGACAAGGTAAGTTGCATGTGCTACATCTATTGGAGCTGGTCATTGTATGTATACTGCTAGAATAGGTTATCAGTCTACTGGTAGAAGTTCCAATCTAATGGAAGAAGGGTTGTTAGCTAGTCCTTGTTATAAAGATGGGTTTTAGACTGATGGTAATTGTTCCAATTTGATGGAAGAAGTGAAGGCAAATAGTCCTAGTCAAAAGGATGGACTTCTTTTTGTTGTTGATGCTAGAACTGGTAAACAGACTAATGGTATCAGTTCCAGTATGCCGGATGCAGTAATGACAGATGGTCCTTGTCAAAATTTGGACGATTTTTCCTCTATTTTGGATTCTCAAAATTGGCAATCAAAGACTGTGATGGTAGAGGAGGGGTGGATACCTGTGACTAGGAAAAGGTCTAAAAAGACCCTCCCTTAATTTGATATGAATTTGCGCTCTCACAAAAATGGAGTGAAATTGAATTCTTAGTCCCCTTGGCTAGTCAAGAACTTCCTGTTGGTTTCTTTTCTAATCTTTTTTATGCTACTAGTCATAATGTTTTTCTGTTGCTACATGTTTATGGTCCAGATCCCTATGGGATGTTTGGGCTTTCTTTGAATATATTTTGGATCTATGATGTAAAGGGGTTTTAGGGTCCCCTCAAAACTTGTTTTTACCTTAATCCAGAACAATCTTGTAATCCTTTAATAGGACAGACCCCTCACAAGGTAGATCATCAAAAGTGATCAAACATTGTAACCTTAACAGACACACTTTATTATTATAGTAGTGAATATCTTTGTGGGTGTCATCCCCACCATATTTTTACCTTCACCTTGGAGGGTTTTTGTGTTACCAAATCATTGTTAAAGTGTTTTTTTTGTTTGTTAGTTTTATTCATGTAATTAGAAGTTAGATACGATATTACATTACAATGAATGATTGTTAGATATAAGGTTATATGATGGAGACATCAAATATTGTTCATGTTTGAGGTGTTAAAGTTTTATCGATCATGATTCACCCCTTCTCCCCCCCCCGCCCTCTTAGTATCTTAGTTTACTAATTAGATTTCCAACAAGGTCATTGGTGTATAACATGTGATGCAATTTACTGGCATCTGACTAGGTTTGTTATAGCATGTAGATTATCATTAAAAAATGTTATATTATTATTGTATCTTGTGGGAATATTTATGTAATGAGTATATATATTCTTATGAAGGCATGTATGTCTTATCATGTTCTTATCTAATTAATTATACACTAGGGAAGCTCTAATAGGAAGACCTAATTAATTATTTGTAAATGGTGTAAAGGAAATATATTTTCCTTGTTTGAAAAAAAAAGTATGGTACAATTTGTATGTTTGGATACATACAATCTAAGCATTGAAGCTAGAATATCAAAATGGAGTAGAGATGTTATTTGGATAACTAGCCATGATGAGATAAAAGTTAAGGATATTAACTTTGAAGACAGTGGCAATGAGGATGAGATAGGATTTGTTGCAATTAAAGGAAAAAGTCATGTTATAGAGGAAAAGGCACGAGTTTCACATGTTGAGAAGAAGAAGTTTGATTGGATTATATATAATGTATGTTCACATAATATAATAGGTGACAAAGATAATTTTTTTGAGTTGAAAATGTATGATGGAGATATTTTCAAATTTAGTGACAATACACCTTACTTGGTTAAGGGAAAAGGTTCAATAACACTTGATGGTAAGACTAACATATAAGATGTATTGTTTGTTAATGGATTAAAACAATAATTGCTAATGTTGTACAACTTGTAGACAAGGGTTACCATTTATAATGACTAGATGGGAAATGTCCAATTAAAGATAAATCAAGAAATGAGCTAACAACTAGTACTAAGACCAGAGGTAATGTATTTTAGTTAAATCATTTTGGGATAAGTGGTTTTGTTACAAAATTTGATGACAGTTGGTTATGAAATAGGATATTTTATCATATAAACTTTGATAACATAGTAAAGTTCAATAATTCTAGTGTGTTTAGAGATTTACCTAAGACTATGAAACATTCTACCATGATTTGTAAGGAGTGTGTGATGGAAAGCAAAAAAGGAAAACATTTAAAAGAAAATCATTTTTTACTACAAAAAAAATTAGAAATTGTACACACAAGCTTATGTGGACCTATAAAGACAAGAACATTCTATGGTGAGAAGTATTTTATTATTTTCATTGATGATTATGATGTAGAGCCTCACCTTGGAAAACTCAAGAGGAAATTAATCACTCAATTTAGTTGCATCAAGGGGCACATACACCTTTAGGATCATTTCTAACTTGTCTCAAATTGTTGACCGACTGACTTTACTTAATACCACTTCATAAATTGTCTTGCGATAGGAATTTTCTTGGCTTTCTGTAGCAACATTTGTTTTTTGCACCAGCTTAACATATACCAACCGGACCCCTCCTCATTAACTTTAAGATATATGGACAACTTCCTCACATTCAAAAGTAAAACCAAATACAAAAACAAAGACAAATTGTTTATTAATCAACAACAAACTACATTCAAATCCACACCACCTCCCTACATGCGAGATATAAAACTCAAGCACAAGCCAACCATTGACCATGAAATATTTGAACACTTACAACTTCTACATATTCCATATATAAAACAACCTTTTCTCTTATCACATATAGACTACATGACTTTCAATATATTGGTGAATACATAAAGATATTCGCTGAATTCACCACTTTTTCTCTATGTGGGTATAACTAGAGAACACAAAAATAAGAAAATAAAAGAAAATGGAAACAATATGATGCATACCCCTCCATAATCTCATAAATTGATTGCAAAGAGTTTAACATACTCCCATCAACTATTATGACCCTCAAAACAGCAAATTTTTACATTCATAGTTTTAAAAATTAAATGTTCTATAGTGAATTTAGAAACAACAAGTTTAATGTAGATTCCAAAATAGATCGATACTTTGTTGTTCTAAAACAAGGTCATTGATTTGATATTCTAATTTCGAGTATCAGGTTTTTTTTTTGGAAAGAAAACAAGGATTCACATATTTAAAATAAAAATTAGAAAAATCATAAGAAAAAAAAAAAAAAACTAACTCAAAACTTTCTATTCCTCTGCCATATTTGATCTTCTATCCAATTACAAATCTACTTTTTCAATACTTTCCTATCTCTGATGTAGGAAGAGAAAATGTCATCCAAAATCAAGAATAGAGTCATTTTTCAAATCATGGGGAATTAGAATCTGTTGCCAACTTCCTATAGTTGTTGATTTTTTAGAACCTTTGGCTTAATTATTAAACACACAAATGTACTTAAAGAAAACTGACTCAAAATCCAAAAGAAACACACTGTCCTAAGTGGCTATAATTGGAGAGTTTATCAAATCACTCCTCACTTTATGCCACCACAACATAGGACTTTATTACAAACATTAAAATTGAAAACATTTAAAACATGACACTAACTTTCTACATAACTTCCTATAGCATTTTTAAGCATGTTAGTTCTTGTAGCATATGTCTAATCTACCACTGCAACATACTCTGATGTAGAATGAGATGTTGTAATGATGAACCATGCTTGTTGATTTGGCTCTCATCCATCCAAATAGATTTGGTTGTTGGTTTGTTCTTCCATTTGACTAAATAATAGGTATATTGTATCCTTCAAATATTTTTTTATCTTTGTATCAAGTATCTTTACTAATTGAGGTGGTGTTAGTTTAGATACTTGTTGTAAATATGTTGTTACTGAATCTTCATATACTAGTTGGTTTTCTAAACCTTTGTATGGTGTGAGATCACAAACATTAAATACGAGTGAAATACCAATATTTGTAGGTAATTGAATCTTGTATGCATTGTGTCCATATTTTTCCAGAATTTGACAAGGACCACCTTTCTTAGGTAATAATTGTGTATGCTTCATTTGAGGTAATTTTTCTCTCAATCAGGGACACAAAGTTGTGCTTCCACCTATTAAGGTATCTGATCAACATGAGGTGCATGTGTTGAACTCAAATCGAACTCATCCTTCAATCTTATAAAAGGAGTCTATCTAACATTCATTTCTCATGTGCAACTGAAGAGTGAAGTTATAATGCTTAATTTTCTCTAGAGATATTATGCATCACTTTTAATTGAGATCATTTCTTTTTCTTAATTCATATTGATTGCTTTCATCATTATTTGCAATCATCTAGCTTCATACATACTACTGCATACAAAAAAATTAAAATTAAAAAGTTTTGAGATTCATTCATACTAATTCCTTCATTTCAATATTGTCTAGTCAGTGAAAAGCTTCAAAACTAAGAGCTACATATTCCTATTGACTACAAGGTGATAGGTCACTTTCTAATAGTTTTTTCATATTGTTTTAATGTATTATTTTACTAATCATGGATTTAAAGACTTATAGAGGTTTTGTGTGTACAGATACATGTGCAATTTCCACACACACAATAGTTTCCTCTACATACTTTAAGAGAATGCACCAATTTGTGAGTTGGAAGCCTCTCTGTCTGGCACTATTGATAGTCAAAATTTTCCCACGTAAATTTGTCCACCAAAATAAATTAATATTGGGAATGAATTAGGATTTACACATTTTTTTCAAGCACATAGGATCCTTGGAGGGTTTGGTTAATAAGTTGTAAGCCAACTTGACAAAGAACATGCCAAATTAGTTTCTATCCTAGATAAAGATGTCTTCTCTTTAAAACATAGGTACTCTAATGCCATTTAGAAATTATTGGAGATCCTCCACTAAATTAAGGATATGGAGATATTCCTTGAGGCACTTGACAATCCTAACCTAGATTCATTAGGAGAAATGTAATTATTAGGCATAAAAACAAAAACTTCCTTTTTTTACCTTATAATTTTGTTGTATTGGCTTTTAATCAGTATTTTGTCCCCCACCCATCTGTCCTCCCAAAAATTGATCATGTTACCATTACCCACCTACCATATCATCCCTTCTTTACATGTTATGGAACCCATGGGAAGGTCTTTAGTTGTCAAAGGATAAACAAAGGAGTCATTTCTTATAGATTTAACACTCCTCATTTTGTACCAACTAGCTAACTCATAGGCTAAATTCCAAAAAACTTTGGCAAGTAGGGATTTTTTTAGATGTGTTATTTTTTTATCCCTAAACCACCCTAAGACTTTGGTTCACAAAGTATGTTCCAATCAACAAGATTAAGTCTACATTTTTCCTCAATACCCATCCAAATTCAATTCCTTTGAATCTTCTCTAGATTGTCAACCATACTTATAGAGATCTTAAATAAGTATAGGAAATAAATTGGTATCCCTTAGAGAGAGGCTTGCAAGAGCTAAAGTTTACTAGCATTGCTCAAAGTTTTTTCTTTCTAGCCTTCTAGCTTCCTCTTAATTTATTCTAGAATGGAGTTCCAAAGTAAGGAGTTCACCTCCTTAACTGTAAGTGGGAGACCCAAGTAATTACCCAAGAGAGTCACCTCCTAACAACTAATAATCCTAGTGCTTTTATTCTAAAGGTCTATTATAGTATGGAATAAGTAGATTTTACTTTTATATTAATTGATCTGCTAACTAGAGACTAAGGTGTAGTCATCCATGAGTTATTTCCACTATTTAGCCACAATGACCAAGGAAATCTCAAATAGAATGGTGTCATCCAAAAAATGTTGTATAACCTATAAATAATCTAAGGCTATATCTATTGATGCTCAATTTAATAATACAAATAAGTTTATTTCACCGCCTAATTAGAATTTGTAGATTTACACTAATCCTTTACCTTCACACTCAGAAAATGTTATTAATCAACCTTCTTCTAATCACCATATTAATTATGATGAGCAGATACAAGAAGCAAATCATGTGGTTAATAATGTTGAGTTGGAACCTCAACCTCTGATTTCTTCTCTACCTAAACGTAAATAGACACCTCTTATTAGCTTTAGTTAGTCTGATATGTTTGAGGTACCTAATGGTCCTCTTTACATCACCATTAGAGTTGCTCATATTCCTTCTCATTGTACTTTGGTTGATCCTTATTTTTCCATGAATGTTATCACTGAAGAACACATTTTTAATAAAGGGTTGCATAGAGATACTTATGATATAGCTCCTGTATGGATTCAAACTTGTAATGGTTTCCTTCATCATCCTCAAGGTTCTATTACTTTACCTATTACTCTTTCAAGAAAAGTTTTTTTTACTACCTTTGTTGTTATTCCTACTTCCGATCAATTTCAAGTTAAGCTTGGTATTCCATGGCTCTCTTCTATGTAAGTCGTAGCTTCTCCTATTCATAAACTCCTTAAATTTCCCCATGATGGAGACATTAGTTTTAGAGTGATAAAGTATTTTTTTATTAATTAAATCAATATAAGTCACTTATTATCTCTAGTTTACTTAAGCTAAACTTTGTGCATATAATAATTAATTCTTTTATTAATTATTATCATGTGACCTAGGTTTTACCTTTTAGGGTTTTGATCTCCTTTATAAGGATTGGTCTCTTTGTAATAATACATTCATGCACTTTTGATAATAGCAATCATTTTTTTTTCTCATCAAGAATGTCTTGTCTATGGATTTGGAAATTCTAGCCTCCATAGCTTTTACTTCTCTCTTTTTGTGATAGGTGTTTGCACGCAGGTGATTCTTTGGAGTTGTGGGGTTGATCTTTCATGAACTTCAACATGGTATTAGAGCTCTAGATATTAATGCCCATGTCATGTTTATGAGAGGCTTGGCTTGGCTTTCAGATCTATTCTTTTTCTTTTAGAGCATTTCATTTTTCAAATTATTTTTGTATTGGATCTGGGGAAGTTACCTTTCTTCGGTGCACTTTGAGCCCAAATGGACCTCACTGTTGAGCTTAAAGTGCCCAAAACCCCAATTTTCATATAAAATTTGTATAATTTGGACATATTTGGAATATGAAGCACAAAGTTATTACTCCCAAGTTGTGCATATTTCTCAAGGCGGTGATTTTAGGATTTTTTGGATAGAAATCAAGATTTTTTTTCCAAAATATTAGAGATTTTTTGGCATGAAAATCAATATTTTTTGGTATGAAAATTAATATTTTTTGGCATGAAAATTGAGATTTCTAGGCACACAAATCAAAATTTTTAGCACAATAATCGATATTTTGGTATGCAAATAAAGGTAATTTTGAGATAGACTTGCATGCTTCCTAAGACATTTTTGTAACAAATTTGGCACATTTCCCTAAGTGATTTTGTATTGGCATACACACTTTTTGGTGCATTTTGGCATGGATTCTGAAGTGCTAAACAAAATTAGTTTTCCCTTCAAGCTCTTTTTTAACCTGCATGTGGTTTTTGGGTCATAACTTTCTCATCTGGACCACTTTTTGCAAATGAGATATCGTTGAAAAGCTGGCTTGAGCCCATTCTAATGGTCTAGGTTATTTTTAGTTTTAGTACTTTTCTTTTTATTGTTTTTGTTGTCAAAGTTAAGAGTTCTATTTTGCACTCTGAGAGACATATCTTGAGCATCCAATCTCTAATTTGGGATTTATTTATATCATTGGAAAGGTCTTTGAGATAGCTTTCTAGTGATGATGGTTGTTTATCTAGATTCTCCTCTAAGAACATTCTATTCAATATTTTGCATTTTTCATTATGGTGGATATCTTGGTTATTTCAGTTCATCGATTTTGTTGCTTAGAGGATTTTCATGGGTTGTATTGTCGCTTGTATAACCTTATGTCTCTTTTGATCTTTGTTGACATCCTTTTGTAGTATTTTTGCAAACGCACTGAGATAAAGTGCCACTCTATTGCATTCTAGGATCTTGCACATCTTTGTGTTTTGTTGTAATTGTACTAAATTATAAAGTGCCCTGGGGGGTTTCGTGTTGACCATATTCACCTTGTCCTTTGTCATGTGAATGTTTCTTCCATGAAATTAGCCTCATGATGTGTTGATGACACATGCCATTATAGGTGTTTGTACTTCTTTTGCACTCTCGATGTTCCTAGTTTGTCTTTCTAAAGGAGATATTGCATTCAGTTCTAATTTTCATGTCTTACCTCTCAGCGTTATAAGGGGGTTATGTTGGTTCTATTGCTATCTTCATTCAATGGAGTGTTCTATGTATTCAGTATTTGATCCTATGTACTAAGTGATTGGAGTGGCTAGATACCTATGCATTTTAATGAGATGGATCATTTACCATATAGACATTCTTTCATTCCTATTTTGGAGGCCATGAAGATACCTTCCATCTTCTATTGATCATCCATTCAAACTTAGTCTTCTCTACCTGGTCATGTTCTATATAGTGGAGGCTCTTCAGACTAGCATTTTGGCAATTTTTGTAGCTTCATGCTTTTGATCATCTTTTATTCTTGTCTTCTAGGACATTCCCTAGTTTAGAGGCTTCTTTAGTCCTTCACTAGTTCTTTTTAGAATTATTTCCATCTCTTTTTAGAGTAGGGTTTTTCCCATGTGGTTTTCTTTATTTCTCCTCTTTTCAAAGATTTGGTTGTGCTTGGGTACCTCACCTGGCCTTGTTGTTAGGACCCAAATTTACTTTCAGTAGTAGTTTCTAGGTTTTTAGCTACTCCCTAAATTTATGTTAAGGGGGGGTGTTAGAGTAATAAAGTATTTTCTTATTAATTAAATCATATTGATTTAATTATTAAGTCACTTATTATCTCTAGTTTACTTGGAAAAACTTTAGGCATATAATAATTAATTCTTTTATTAATTATTATTGTGCAGCCTAGTTTTTACCTTCTTGGGTTTTGATCTCCTTTATAAGGATTGATCTCTTTGTAATAATACATTCATTCACTTTTGATAATAGAAATCACTTTTTTTCTCATCAAGAATGTCTCATGTATGGATCTGGGAATTCTAGCCTCAATAGCTTTTGCTTCTCTCTTTCTATGATAGGTGTTTGCATGCAAGTGATTCGTGGGATCTGGGAGGTTGATCTTTCATTAACTTCAATAATTATTGCTATTTAACATTCCCTTTATAAACCATCACATCCTATAGATTGTGTTGATATTGATTTCTTTTGGTCATCTCATCCTGAAAAACCATCTACTCATCTCGATCATCTCTATAGAAACTATAAAAAATATAAAGTAGCTAAGATCATAGAATTGGTCTTCCTAAGGGTTATTCACCTACACCTATCTTGCCTACACCATCTGCTCCTATTTTTTAACTTGTTTTACCTTCTACATTTGTTACTTCAACTACTATAAAAAACCTGTTGATGTTCCTTCTTTAGAACCTATGGTATTTGATCCTAATCCTTCTACTATATCTCATAAGACTATTCATAATCAACATTCTCTTTAGCATCACAAGAACCATCAAGCTAAGGCTAAGGCTAAAGTTTGTTCTCTTGGTTCTCAACCCACATCTTCATCTCAACCTTTACCTTCCTTTGATCAAACCATGTGTGAGTCTTTAGAGGAATCTTAAAAAGGTAACACTATGCATATGGATAAACATGATGATTCTATTAGTATATTAAATACTATTAATCTTGATATGGAAGATACTTTAGATGATTAACATGTTAGTACTGATGAAGAATTAATTTATATGGATAATTATTTTTCTAACATACTTTCTATGCAACTTACAATCACTTCTAGTAATAAGCATAGTGACTCACAAAGTCCTTTCTCGTTGTTATTTCTATTGTGATGGATGTTGTTCCTCTCACAAGTTGCCATCCTTCCCCTAGAATTTTTAACTAAGATGGGGGGGGAGGGGGTGGTGGGGATGGGCACATGGAACACTTGATGTGGACTTCCTCTATCATAGTAGTATTTATGTTCTTGTGTTGTGTTTTATCTCATGTTGTGTTTTTATTATATGTTTTCATTTTATTACTTTAGGTGATCCTTGTTGCTTTGAGAGGATAAAGTGGTCACCCTATCATATACATTCTTCTATTTTGTATCTCTTTCTTTTATATGTTGTTATATGTTATGTCTTAATTGTGTTCTTATTTATACTAGTGACTTTGTATAGTTTTTTTGGTTGCTTATGATATGGCAGCACCGATTCTTTTTGGTCTTTGAGTTATTAATCCAAAAAGACCCTTCTTCATAACTCTTATGTGTCTTCTCCTCCATTATGTTGTATATCTACTTCCTTTGGGGAATGATGACATTTTCATACTTGATATAATATTAAATATTATCATATGATCTTATTGACCCCAATGTTAGTAGATCCCTTTGTGTTCTCTCTTTTTGTTATGTGCTCATTTCCCTTGATATGTTTCTCTTCCTAAGGGCATTTCATGGTGGAAACATTATTTAGTGGATGCATGTATGCTTTTGTTAAAGCTATTGATCTTGTTAAGGTGTTTGCAATCACTTTAATGTGGGGGTATGTAGTGCCTGCCCCTAGTTCGCTTTTTTGTTATCATTGTCGAACTCTTTTAGGGCTAGTTTTTTTGTTGATAATTATTAGTAACATTGTTTTGAGACTATCAGATATTGTGTTACAGATTTAGTTGATATATGATGTGATTATTTAGACTCTACATTTCATATATGCATGATGATTATTACATTGCTTTTAATTATTGATGATGATTAGTTAGATGGTTTATTATTACATGTGTTTTCTTATGAATACTAACCCCATACTTGCATGTGTATGGTGTGTGTGTTTGTTCTCTTATTGTATGACATTTCTGATGTGGTTAAGGAAGGGAGTTGTAGTCACCTTCTAGTTGGGATCTACACGATGCACCACTTCCTACCATTACTTGTTTAGCTTAGCATATATATATATATATATATATATATATATATATATATATATATATATATATATATATATATATATATATATATATATATATATATATATATATATATATATATATATATATATATATATATATATATATATATATATATATATATATATATATATATATATATATATAATGTACATGCATGGATTTTATGCAGGTTGCAGGTACTGGGTATCAACTTCCCTGAATTGCCAGGATGAGCGTACCCTATCGCACTATCTCAATGGTAAGAGAGGGGAGATAAATTCTCAAGTCCAAATCCTAACCCCTTAAACCTTTTGTCCTAGAGACGTAGGACAAGTATCTAAGATATTTTACCTTCTAAATGTATCGGATGACATAATTCGTGATTTTAACCCTTTAGACTGATTTTGTATGGATTGTTTTGTGATGGGTTTTCATATTTTATCTTAGAGGTCTATGGTGAATTTTCTATTAACTAAGTCTTAAATTAAAAGATTTAATTAATAATTTAATTATTTTGGAAAAAAATTAATATAATATCATGATCTTTTGATATTTTGATTTTAATTAATTAAATAGGAATTAATTGAGAAAAATAATTAATAAAAGAAATTAAAATTAATTAATAATAATAAAATAATAAATAAATAATAATAATAGAAAAGGTAAAAGAATTAAAATAAAAGTTATAAGTCTACCTAGGAGTAAACGAACTTCTTGATTTCACATATGTGAACAACACAGGAGTTAGCGCACAAATTAAGCACGTGGTGTCTACAACCTTGTGACTAATCTAGAAGGTTGGAAAAGACTCATGCTTAGTTGTCAACACCTTCTAGTTGTTTTTAGAGACATTCTAGGTGCTTCCTAAGAGTTCTTTATATTCAGGCACTCCTAGAAGCTTAGGAAGCGTGTTTGGAGGACTCAAGAATGTTGGAGAAGGAAGGAGCTTGCTCTACAGATCCTAAGGAGAAGTGATTTAGCATCAGTGTCCAGTTAGACACTTGTGATTTTGACTTATGTTATTTTCACTTCTTGCACTTACTGTCTTCTTCGTGTCTTCTGAATGCTTTCTGAGGATTTTCATATCTTGGTTATATGCATTTTGTCATGAGTAGTTAAATTCTATATAAGAAATTTCCATATGTGTAGATCTGAGGAAACTATGGGGCTAGGGTTTTCAGATGTGTATGAACAAACTTATTTAAAAGAATTAATGGGTAAATTTAGAGAACAATTACTATTTAGGAAAAATTCTCAATTCATCAAATTGAAAAGCCCTTCTTGTTCAAAAAAAAATTATGTATACATTCTTTTTTTTTTTTAAATACATACATACATATGTATGTATGTATGTATGTATGTATGTATGTATGTATGTATGTATGTATATATATATATACATATGTATGTATGTATATATATATATATACATATGTATATATATATACATATGTATGTATATATATACATATGTATATATAAATATATATACATATATATATACATACATACATATGTATATATATATACATATGTATATATATATATACATATGTATGTATACATATATTTTAAATGCTATAATATTCTCATCTGCAAACATACACACACACACACACACACATACACACACACACACACACACACACACACACACACACACACACACACACACACATATATATATATATATGTTTGTCAAAAATCACAGTCGAAAATAATATTGTTTAAACCCGAATGCTCATATGGGAAAAGCGTTTTAGAAGAATTAAAATAATAATAAAGTAATTTAAAGTTGGGGGGGGGGGGGGGGGGGGGGGGATGAAACCCGCACTCCCGTGCCCACTGCGGTCGCAGTGTACCCACTGTCGTAGGTACTATGATGGCAAGGGTACTTTGTACCTGCTAACGTCGCAGGCCCTGCGACCGTAGGGTTCTGCATACCACGACAACGGATACATATATGAGAAACGTGTTTTGTTTTTATTTTTTTATTATATGTTATAAAAAATGTTTTATGATATATATGAAATCAATTTTTAACATTTTGATTTTCATTATTTAATATTAATAAATTTTAATATTATATATTATATATTATATATTATATATTATATATTATATATTATATATTATTATTAATTATTCATTATAATATTTATTAATATTACATATTAATAATTAATAATTATTAAATGTTATATAAATGGTTATGAAGTTTTAAAATTAGCTTTTTATTAATAATGTTTGGTGATAAAGTTTTATATTGTTATTTTAAATTAATAATATCTAGTAACAATATTTTGATTATATTTATCAAGTTTTACTTTTGTTAGTTAAATACATTATTAACTAATTTAATTAAATCTAATTAAATTAAGATTAGTTAATAATTGAAGGGTATTAATTTATAATGATAATGAGTCTTAATAAATTTGGAATTTAATCCATTAAGAGATCATTAGTTATAGTGATTAAGTGATTTCAGTTATTATTAAATGATTTAGAATTTTAGACAGTGAATTATATATTTTATTAATTAACTTAATTAAATGTTATTTAATTAAGATTAATTAATAAGGGAAGTTGTTTAATTCTAGTTTTGAAATTATTATAGTCAAGATGAATTTCTTAAAAGTCATAGAGCATTATTTTTTTAATTTAAATAATAGATGGTCACTCATTCTTTTATTGTTTCCAGAGGAATTGAATTAAATACTAAGGAAATTTTATTTAGTTAGCAACATTGATTTTAGTAAAATAAAGTGAATGGTATTAAGGCAAGGGGTCGGGGGGGGGCTAGTTCAATCAATTAAATAAGTAAATAATTATCTTCTAAATATATTTTAGAAAATTGTTTCAAAATATGGAAGGAGGGATCTTTTTCAACATAGTGATTATGTAAATATCCTTAGAACATTTAGAAAATTGATTCTAGAGTTATGGGAAAAAACTTTTACCAAAACAAATATATGAGTTAGAGAAAAACGTATAAACATTTCCTCACTTGATACCTAAATTTGAAAGGAAAACTGGAACCCCACATTTAATTCAACTATGTAAATTTAGCAAACCAAAACATGTGCTTGCATTTTGTGTTTTCTCTATGCTACCTATTTTTGGTTTTTGGGTTGACTAGTTGTTGACAAGTTAGGATGTCTATCAGAGGCTCGAGGGTTATGATTGTGATGTCATGATGATGTCTTTTGATCTTGATTCTTTATAAACCCAACCATAGTAATGTGATGGTATGCTCTATGAGATTTTTGTATTTACTGATTGTTATTGCTCATCAGTCTTCTTGAGTGAAGCTAAGTTATATGTATCTGAGACACTTGAATTAACCATTTTTGAGTCATCGATCAGTTATCCTTGAATTACTTTTTAGTCACTGTTAGAGTAATTATTTTGTTTCACTTATTAATTAGATCATCTTGATTTAGTTAATTAAGTGGTTTATTACTCTAGTTCTTAAGCTTGCTTTTAGGTGCATATAATTAATATTTTATATTAATTATAATGTGCAAACCTAGTTAGGGTTTTGTGATTCCTTTTATAAGGATTCACCTCTTTGTATTTTTTCATTCACTTATTGGATCATGAGAGAGATTTCTCTTTGCATGTCCATAAGATGTCTCTATCTTTTTGGCCTCCATAATTTTTTCTTGCTTCTATTCTTTTCTTTTTTCATGTGATAGGGTTATGCATGCAAGTGTTCTTGGGAGATTAGTTTTTCACCTAATCTAACATGGTATCAGAGCCATCTTGTTGCTCGTTGTTCGTGTTTTGTTGAAGTGTTTTAGAAGCAGGAGTTTTTCAAGGGTTTCAAACATTTTTTATGTAGATTTAGGGGGGACCCTTTTTCTGGTCACTTTGGGCTCAAACAGACATCACCATTGTGTTCAGAGCGCCCAAAAACCCTAGAATTCATATAAAACTTGTCCATTTTGGACAACGTTGATCTGGGAGGCCATTTTTTTGCCCGACTGGACCGTACAACCCCTTGCACGCATTACGAGGCAAAAATTTTATTAAAATCACAAAAAAAAATTAAAATGCAATTTTTAACCGCATAGCGGTTAACTAACTGCAGCAGAGCCGCTAGCGGTCACCGCTACAGCCACCGCTAGCGGTAGCAGCTCCGCCGGCGGTGTCCGTCGCGGCCCCACCGCACTCTACCCTCCCTTAGCTCGACCACCACCTGGCCATCGCTCCGCCAGCGGTGTGGGGGTGGTGGGAGATTTTTTATTTTTTTATTATTTTTTTAATTAAAAAATAATAATTTTTTCTTGCATTCCGAAGGCCCTGGAGGTTTTTCGCCATAACTTGAGCATACGAACGTATTTTTTCGATCCAAAAAATGCATCGAAAAGCTGGTTCTGAGATGAAGATGCTGCTATAGTTTTTTTTGGGTTTTGATGCAATTTGGTTGCCTATTTTGGCAATCAAAGCTTTAAAAAATTTGCCTTCCAGGAGCCATATCTCGCTTATCCGAACTCTTTTTTGGGCTCGCCAGATATCGTTGGAAAGCTGATTCTGTGAGTTATTCAGTTGCAGAGGTCTTTTATCTAGATTTTGCTCCAAGTTCTTTCTCCTTTGAGTTTTTCACTTTCACACTCTAGCAGATTACTTGGATTCTACAGGTCCTGTGATCTCTTCTTCTTATCTTTTCGCTCACTCTTCTTTCTGTCTTCTGAGCATTGTACGCTTCTCTTCTGTTGCATTCTTTTTTTTGTAAACGCACTGAGATAAATTTCTTGCTTTTGTATATCTAGGATCTTGTACACCTTGTGTTTGTTTGTACTTGTACTCAGTTATAAAGTGTCATGGGGGGTCATGATGTTTTACCATTTTGTGCTCATCCACATTTGTCAAATGAATGTTTCTTCCTTGACATTAGCCCATGCTGTGTGTCGGTAACACCACCCTTTATCCTGTGCTTGTACTTCTATTGCATTATTGGTGTTCCTGATTCTTCTTCTTGCAGACGTTTCTGGCATTGCATTTTAGTGTTCCTGTCACCCCTCTCCCTATTCAGCATTATGGGGGGGTTCACTTGTTGTCTCTATTGCTTCCTTGGTTCAGTTGAGTGATCTACGTATTCAGTTTTTGTTCCTATGTACTAGGCAGATGCAGTGGCTAGGCACCTACGCATTTCAGTGAGATGGTTCATCTACTATATAGACACTCATTCGTTCCTACTTTTGGAGGTCACCTCTTCAATTGATTAGCTCTTTAGACTTTGTCTTCTCTACCTAGTCATGCACTATTTCAGTGGGGGTTCTAGTAGTTTCTTCTGACAGTGTTTGCAGCTTCATGCTTCAGAGATGCTTCATGCTCTTTCTTGTTCCTTTCTTTGGGACATTTCCTAGATTGGAGGCTTTGTTTCCTTCATCTAGTTCATTTCCTTGTATTGGGTACCTGATCAGGCCTTGTTGCTAGGACCCATTTTTCCTACTTTCATAGCTTTGTTAGGTTAGCTTCCTCCCAAGCTTCGCTTAAGGGGGGGGTGTTAGAATAATTATTTTGTTTCACTTATTAATTAGATCATCTTGATTTAGTTAATTAAGTGGTTTATTACTCTAGTTCTTAAGCTTGCTTTTAGGTGCATATTGTAATGCCCTGCCCAGAGATCCTTGGAAACAAGGATGAAAAACAAGTCAAAACAATTTTTTTTTTACAAGTGTAAGTGCACATGATACAACCTACACAAACCAAAAGATCGCAACAGAAGACTGAAAGACAACCAAGCACCAATGGATCTCCAAACGCCACTACCAACTAGAACACCATCATGAAAACTACAAAAGCCTAACAAGCTGAAAGACATAAGCTGACTCTTGGAAACTGGCTAAGTCTGAAATCCTGAAGCCCTGAAATTTGGCTAAGTCTGAATTTCTGAAGCTCTGATTTTTCCTAGAATCTACACCTTAGCTCGTAGAGGTCTGAAACCCATCTCAAATGAATCGTCGCATATATTAAAATATATCTTAAGTATAAGTTGACATATATAAATATATGTCAACTTATACTTAAACGATATATTTTAAACCCTGAAGGACTACAACAGAAACCCAAAAACTGAATTTCAAAAGAAACCTCCTGAATTCAAAATGCAACAACATAGGCTTGAAGAACACCCAAAAGGGTATCCAGATCAACTCTCAAAAAGATTAGAACACTACAAAAAGTGCTCGCTGTTGGCACACGCAAGTTTTTGCCAAAAGGTGTGTGACACTTTTCACTAAGGGAGGGCGACACTTCTCCCTTACTACGTGCAACACTTCTCAAGAAGGCGTGCGATACTAAAAAAGTATTGCACAACATTTCTCATAAAGTCATGCGACACTCTTCCAGTGTCGTATGACACTTCTTCAGTAATGTGTACGACACTTTATAGTATCGTGCGACATTCTTTCTATGGGCATGCGATACTGTATCAGTGTCACACAATGCTGAACAAATGTCGCCCATAGAAAGTAAAAAAATTCCAGAACTCGAAAACAAAGAAAAATTGACAAAAGAACCTCCACACCGGGGAGTACCAGATCCACATTTCGAGGCCAAAACACTCAAACCAAAATTGAGTAACAGAAAATGAAATCTAACCATCTATTAAACAAAGAAGGGAAAGTACAGAAAGGAAACATCACGACAACTGAAATAACATCGCAATAACATAGATAACATTGCAAAGAGCAAAATAACCAACTAAGTATGCGGTTCCTCCCAACCGTTAATGGCGTCATAGGACCATCGTGGGCCCTAGCCATCCCCCGTGCATAACATCCCAAGCCACCGATTAGATCATCGGTGTTGTCGTGATAGGGACATCACTACTAAACATGCTACAATATAAGTAATGAAATCTAACATGCTAGTAGTAACATAAGATAACCTTGTAATCAGATAACATCATCTACTACATGCTAATCATCATAATGAGGAAAGCATTAAAACTAACATCATCTAAGCATGATAACATCATAATGAGAGCATAAATCACAAGAAGCATACTCCATATACCGAAGTACCAAGTGACACATCCAACAACAATCACGCTAGAACAATAGACCATCTTTGTACACTGGTCCCTAGCAGTGGTGAAGGTAGCTACGCCTCCCAACCACGTGGCACCCGTAGGTCTACACCCGCCGTGCTGATGGAGAAAATGATCCAACCACACACACACAAAACAATAACCATGGCTAACACACACGCCAAGCAATATGATGACTGAATCCAAGATAAAGACAATGCCTAAACTACAGGTCCTAGTTAGACACCTCAATGGGCTACTACATAAGGACTGACATCATGGAGAGTCGCTTGGCATCAAAGCCCAAGCTCAGATCTGTGTAGCTCAACTCCCTCAACAGAAGGCCAATACACTGTGTAGCTCAACTCCCTCAACGGAAGGCCAATACACAAAAGTACCATTTATTATCTTTAATGTTATTACCACCCCAAGTTTTAATTTAATTATCACTTATATAAAACTTCCTCTGCCAATCGGGAAGTAGTCACCAAGTTACAGGATAGAAGCCCCCTCCATATGCTACCCTACCCTACCCATGCTCATCCAACGATGAGTGCTCGAAGGCATGCAAACTCCCAACCCAACCCCAATGATCACAACTTCCGAAAGTACCACGAAAGATCAGTCCCCATAGGTCACCCGACAATGTACATGTGTGTGGCACACCACCATCACAGAGATCATACACAAGGACAGGATGAGAATGCAAACAAAAGTCAATCAACTGAACCAAAATCAGGATGACAGATGCTACACGCATCCCAATGCAAAAAAAGATGCAAAAGTGTTCTGACTGGTATCCAAATGGATCATCCAGGTCCGCAAACCACAATGTGCCAAGAAAGCCCAAGAAAACAGGGCGGCATGTAGAACGAGGTAAAAACTCCAAATTTTAGAAAAATTCCAAAATTAAAACCCATTTGGCCTTTGGGTTCAGAAACCCCAAAAATCCAAAAATAATTGAAAACGGACACCATATGCAAAAATGGCCAGCATAACGGCCCAAAAACCCAAACCTCCATTTCAAAAATAGGTAAAACGTTCATACCCGACCAACCAGGCAGAACTAGCAAATAGAAACGGAGGGGAACACTAGTTCATAGCCTCCTAACATATTGCTACAAGAAACAGAAGCAGAAACAAAGAAAAAATATTAAAACAAGAAGACCCTACCTAACAGCAAAAAGGGCCAAAACTGAAACCCGTAGAATAAAATAAATACTCTGCTAAAACTGCTGAAACTGTCGGCAAAGCGAGAACTCCTCGAGCCAAATCCAACGAGACCAACCTCGCAAAGATCCCATGCTCACAGCTCCCGCAACGAGCAAAACAATAATCCTTCAGAAGAGGATTTCCAAATTTGCTCTCCAAACTCAATTTTCCAAAATGTGAGAAGTGAATAATGAATTCACTTTTCCAATATTTATTCATTTTGAGTGAATAACTAAATATGGAAAAATAGCTAGCTGGAGTAGTTAAACTCCGAAACAACCCAAACAAAAATAAGTTATTATCTGTAATGGAAATTCACCTAAGGCAAAGCTGTCAAAAATTAAATCCAAAAGATTAAAAAACTCGAAAACCCAAAATTACAGAAAAACACTTAACACTTTCGCGACGAATGCGAACTTCTAAATGCACAGACATGTTCACTGGTCTAATCACATAATGCAACTGAGTTCGGATTTTCTAATCACCAAAAGGTTTTAATATAAAACAACTAAATAAGGATGCATCGACCATATAGGAGCGACATTGGCAAAATATGAACAGCTGGATCACTAACTCCATAGGCCACTGCCAAGGATATAATTCCTGCACACTAAAACACACGATCAAGTGCAATGAAAAATAATATCATAGCTGAAGTAACATGTATTAAAATACCTATTTAATCCATTTACATCACTCACATTCACAGAAAGCGTGAAGATACAAGAATGAAGTAAATAACCATAGCATAGAATCCATCTCATAACATAGTCAACAAATAGGTCCAATACATCATATAACCAGATAATCAGTTATCATAGATCTATTGTCATCTCAAAATAACATCAACATGCAAATATGATAAACTGAACAACATAGTAACAAAGCATCTATGGTACGGAAATCAAAGTATAACATTCGACCCTCAGGTCGTCTCAAGGTACATATATCAAAAGAGTATCAAGTATCTCTCGAATCAAAAATAGACAAGGTATAGACTGCAAACACGAGAGGCACTACATCCTCCCCCACTAGCATAGGCTTACTCCTGGAAGCCAACAAAAAGGTAGGGGTACAATCCCCTTAGTCGTGTAGCATCTTCCCAAGTCGCAGAGGCCTCATCACTCGGGTCCCATTGGACCCTTACCTGCTCTATGTCCCGACCTCACAAGGTCAACCTCCGGTGCTGTAGGATACGAATGGGCTCCAAAGTAAGCTGCCCGTCCGCTACCTGCAAAGCATCCCAATCAAGAACATGGGTCACATCAGGGATATACTGCCACAAAACAGAAACATGGAAAACATCATGTATGCGCGATAGGCTAGGTGGCAACGCTAGACGATAAGCAACAGGACCAATCCTCTCGAGGATCTCAAAAGGTCCAACAAAATGTGGCACCAACTTAGAGCCTTTCCCATAACGGATACGGCTCTTCCTCGGCTGCACTCTCAAAAATACCCTGTCACCAACAAAAAAGTGACGATCCAACCTATGGGCATCTGCATACTTCTTCTGCCTGTCCTGAGCAGTAACCAAATGCTCCCTAATGCGAACAACCTGCTGCTCCATATCCTGAAGCATCTCTGGACCCAAAAGAACACGATCCTCCAAATGATCCCAACTCAAAGGGGTACGATATGGTCTACCATAAAAGGCCTGAAAAGCTGACATGCCAAGAGAACTATGATAACCGTTGTTGTATGCAAACTCAACAAGGTATAAATAGTCCTCCTACTTCACCTGCCTATCCATAACATACATGCGAAGCATATCCTCCAGAACCTGATTTAATCTCTCAGTCTGACCATCGGTTTTTGGGTGATAGGCTGAACTAAAATTGAGTTGAGCACCCAACGCATGCTGCAGAGATGTCCATAGTGCAGAAGTAAACACTGGATCTCTATCTAAAATGATGCGACAAGGGATCCCATGCAAACGAACAATATCCACCATGAAAACATGCGCTACAGAAGAAGCAGTATAGGATGCTCTCATGGGTGAAAAATGTGCTACCTTGGACAACTTGTCCACTATCACCATGATACAATCATGTCTTCGCGATGACATAGGCAACCCTGTGATAAAATCAATAGATATCGTATCCCACTTCCACTCTGGAATGGTATGTGGCTGCAAAAGACCCGTCGGATGCTGATGCTCTGCCTTCACTCTCTATCACTCGAGACATCTAGCAACAAATTCAGAAACATCGCGTCTCATCCCATCCTAGAAGTACAGTTGTTTGAGATCAGCGTGCATCTTCTTGACTCCAGGATGTGCAGAATATGGTGCACGATGCACTTCTAACAAAACTAAGGTACGAAGATCACCCGACAAGGGTACATAAATATGCCCTAAGTGTCGCAATAGTCCATCAGACTCAAGCATATAACCTAAAAATCTCCCCTCAAGGGTACGTCCAGACTCGATCTCCGCCCTCACCTCCTGATACCAAGAGTCACTAGGCAAAGCCTCCAAAATATGGCTTCGCAAGTCCACTCCCAATGACATCACTGATACCTCATGTCACCTCCTGCTCAAGGCATCTGCGACAACATTCTCCTTCCCTTTGATGTAATGAACATCAAAGTCATACTTGCATAGGAACTCCATCCAACGACGCTGTCGTGCATTCAAGTTTGGTTGAGTAAAGATATACTGCAAGCTCCTATGATCGCTATGCAACTCAAACCTGTGTCCCAAAAGAAAATGCCTCCAACGGACAAGGGCATGCACTACGGCCGCAAGTTCCAAATCATGAGTGGGGTAGTTTAGCTCATGGTCCTTGAGTTTTCGAGACTCAAAAGCAATCACTCGACCATCCTGCATTAACACCACACCCACACCTTCCAACGAAGCATCTGTGCAAACCATGAAATCACCTATAGGTTTAGGCACTGCAAGGATTGGTGCACTAGTCAAACACTCCTTAAGAGCAAAAAATGCTGCCTCACACTGGTCTAACCAAACAAACTTCTTCCCTTTCCTCTGAAGAGAAGTGATGGGATGGGCTACTCATGAAAAATCCTTCACAAAGCGACGGTAGTAACCCACTAATCCCATGAAACTACGAACCTCTAAGACATTAGTGGGTGCCGACCAATCCATGATAGCACAAATCTTCTCTGAATCCACTGCAACTCCATCACCAGTGATGATATGTCCCAAATACTTCACCTCTGACTGGAAGAACTCACATTTACTCAGGTTGCCATACAGCTGATGGTCTCTCGAGCACTGCAATACCTGACGTAAATGGACTTCGTGCTCCTCCACAGTCTTCGAGTAGATCAATATGTCATCCAAAAACACAATGACACACTGATCAAGGTACATGCAAAATACCCCATTCATCAAACTCATGAACACTAATGGTGCATTGGTCAACCCAAAAGGTACAATTGTGAACTCATAATGCCCATATCATGTACGAAATGTTGTTTGATGAATATTAGCCTCTTGGATATGAAGCTGATGGTATCTCGACTTCAGATCAATCTTTGAGAACACTCGTGCTCCCTTCATCTAATCAAACAAGTCATCTATCCTTGGTAAAGGATAACGGTTCTTCACCGTCACCTTCTTCAATTACCGGTAGTCAATGCACAAATGCAAAGAACCATCCTTCTTCTTCACGAAGATGACTGGTGCACCCCACAGGGATACACTAGGACGAATATGGCCCTTGGTCAATAATTCCTCCAACTGCAATTTGAGCTCACTCAACTCCTGAGTAGTCATGCGATAAGGAGCTCATGAAATCAGTTCTGCTCTTGGTACAAGATCAATCTGAAAATCAATGTCACGCTGCGGTGGCATACTTGGAATCTCATCAGGAAACACATCAGCATACTCATGAAGGAGTGGGTGATCATCGAGTGTTACCATATGGCTCTTGACTTCCTCAAGATCACTGAGAGATACAAGAAACAACTGACAACCCTTTCGCACACTCCGCTTCAGCTGATTAGCTGAGATCATATGAAGCGAGACTAGTCGCTGAACTCCCAAAAGTTCCACCTGCCCACCTGTGTCATCCACACACTGTACCACCTTACGATGGAAATCGATATTGGCCTGATGGGCGACTAACCAATCCATGCCCAACACAATGTCATACGATCCCAGAAGTAAAATGCATAGATCCACTGTGGTGGTGAAGGTTCCCAAATTCAAACAACTCCTAACCAATGAGTCAATAGCCACCTTAGAACCCGTGGCTAACTCAACCTGCCATCTATCAACCTGATGCATTGCCACTAGCCCACATCGCTGAACAAGAGATGGTGAAATGAAAGAATCGGTGGCACCAGAGTCAAACAAAATTGAAGTTGAAATACCATGCAACATACATGTAGCCTCGACTATCGTACCTTGATGCTTAGCTTGACGGTTGTCAACTGTCGTAAAGACTCTATGATTTCGACCCGCATCTCCTACAGTAGGCTCATATCTCACTACGCCCTTACCAGGTCCTGTAGATGGTTTGATGGGACAATCATAAGATTTATGGCCAGGTTGGCCACAAGAATAACAATTCCCAAAAAAGTTGGGTCCTGTCCCACGACCACTCTGAGTAGCACTAGGATATGGTGCACTACCTCTACTGGAAGTCTGCTGACTGAACTGAGGAGGACGATCCTGCTGAGATTTCTGTCCTCTGCTTTGATTATCTCCTTTCTTCCCTAAATTACCAGAAGACTGACCACCTCCCTTACCCCAAAACTTCCGTCGAGGGCCATTACATTTACCACCCTGAGTCGGTTCTGATAGGGCTTGACCCTTTCCTGAGGACTGGGTAAACTGTGCATCCTGACCTGCATTCCTAGCACCCTAGTTCTTAGAACCAGATCTACTACTGAAACCTCTAGCTAGATTTTCCTCCGCAATACGTGCCTTCTCTACCGCGAGCACAAGAGTCCTGGGCTGATGCATTCGGACTTCTCCAATGAGGGAATCCTTAAGGCCTCGGATAAAATGATGTGCTAAGAGCAAATCATCATTGTTGTAGCATGAATACTGCCTAAGTTCAAAGAACCGGATCTCGTACTGATCCACAGTCATATTCCCTTGACGGATAGCATGGAACTCATCAGCACGGGCCTCCCTGTATTGAGGAGATAAGAATCTCTCTCAAAATCTCTCCTCAAAAATCTCCCAGGTGAGATCTGCAATGCTAAGCTAAAGCTTCTGACTCTCAATATTCCACCAAATGGATCCGTGGTCCCTCAACTGCATAATTGCACAACGGGCCCTCATGTTGGCTGAATATGGATACATGGTGAAGCAGCGCTCCATGTCCAACAACCAAGTCTCAGCCTTGAGGCCACTTCCCCTACCATCGAATGGTGGTGGTTTGGAACTCTGAAGGGACTTCATGATATCCAACCTGATGAAGTCCTCACTATTGCGGTCTCTACCACCCCGACGATGTCCTCTGCCACCCGGTGGAGTAAGAGAACGCTCATGTTCACGTTCCTCCTCTTTATGCTCAGAGTGATGGGAATCTCCATGATGAGATCCCTCTTCCTGATTCTGATTCTGTTATCGCTCCTCAACACGAGGCCCAAAAGAGCAAGAATTTGCTGGAGGACAGGCATCACTGCCCCTCTGCCATTCTGATCACCAATATTACCATGCTCTCCCCCTCCTCCCTAATGCTCCTCTTCATGGTGCTTATTTCCATGATTACCACTACGCCCACTAAGTCTACGTGCAGGAGGCATCACTGAAAGGAAGTAACAAGACCAAGTCAGAAAAATCGGATCACAAGCATAAGAGTAAAAACCATGAATGAGCAAGATAACAAATAAATAACATAACAAAGCAATCACGCAACAACAAACAAAACCATAGTGGAAGCATAACACAGAGATCCCAATGTAGCAACATGGGCTCTGATACTAGATGTAATGCCCTGCTCGGAGATCCTTGGAAACAAGGATGAAAAACAAGTCAGAACAATTTTTTTTTTACAAGTGTAAGTGCACATGATACAACCTACACAAACCAAAAGATCGCAACAGAAGACTGAAAGACAACCAAGCACCAACAGATCTCCAAATGCCACTACCAACTAGAACACCATCACGAAAACCACAAAAGCCTACCAAGCTGAAAGACATAAGCTGACTCTTGGAAACTGGCTAAGTCTGAAATCCTGAAGCCCTGAAATTTGGCTAAGTCTGAATTTCTGAAGCTCTAATTTTTCCTAGAATCTACACCTTAGCTCGTAGAGGTCTGAAACCCATCTCAAATGAATCGTCGCATATATTAAAATATATCTTAAATATACGTCAACTTATACTTAAACGATATATTTTAAACCTCGAAGGACTACAACAGAAACCCAAAATTTGAATTTCAAAAGAAACCTCCTAAATTCAAAATGCAACAACATAGGCTTGAAGAACGTCCAAAAGGGTATCCAGATCAACTGTCAAAAAGATCAGAACACTACAAAAAGTGCCCACTGTTGGCACGCACAGGTTTTTGCCAAAAGGCATTCGACACTTTTCACTAAGGGAGGGTGACACTTCTCCCTTACTGCGTGCGACACTTCTCAAGAAGGCATGTGATACTGGAAAAGTATCGCGCGACATTTATCATAAAGCCGTGCGACACTCTTCCAGTGTCGTACGACACTTCTTCAGTAATGTGTGCGACACTTTATAGTATCATGCGACATTCTTTCTATGGGCATGTGATACTTTATCAGTGTCGCACAATGTTGAACAAATGTCACCCATAGAAAGTAAAAACACTTCCAAAACTCGAAAATGGGGAAAAACTGACAAAAGAACCTCCACACCGAGGAGTACCAGATCCACATTTCGAGGCCAAAACACTCGAACCAAAATTGAGTAACAGAAAATGAAATCTAACCATCTATTAAACAAAGAAGGGAAAGTACAGAAAGGAAACATCATGACAATTGAAATAACATCACAATAACATAGATAACATTGCAAAGAGCAAAATAACCAACTAAGTACGTGGTTCCTCCCAACCGTCAATGGCGTCATAGGACCATCGTGGGCCCTAGCCATCCCTCGTGCATAACATCCCAAGCCACCAATTAGATCATCGGTGCTGTCATGATAGGGACATCACTACTAAACATGCTACAATATAAGTAATGAAATCTAACATGCTAGTAGTAACATAAGATAACCCTGTAATCAGATAACATCATCTACTACATGCTAATCATCATAATGAGGAAAGCGTTAAAACTAACATCATCTAAGCATGATAACATCATAATGAGAGCATAAATCACAAGAAGCATACTCCTTATACCGAAGTACCAAGTGACACATCCAGCAATGATCAAACTAGAACAATAGACCGTCTCTGTACACCGGTCCCTAGCAGTGGTGAAGGTAGCTACGCCTCCCAACCACATGGCACCCGTAGGTCCACACCTACCATGCTGATGGAGAAAATGATCCAACCACACACACACAAAACAACAACCATGGCTAACACACATGCCAAGCAGTATGATGACTGAATCCAAGACAAAGACAATGCCTAAACTACAAGTCCTGGTCAGACACCTCAATGGGCTACTACGTAGGGACTGACATCATGGAGGGTCACTTGACATCAAAGCCCAAGCTCGGATCTGTGTAGCTCAACTCCCTCAACGGAAGGCCAATACACAAAAGTACCATTTATTATCTTTAATGTTATTACCACCCCAAGTTTTAATTTAATTATCACTTATATAAAACTTTCTCTGCCAACTGGGAAGTAGTCACCAGGTTACAGGATAGAAGCCCCTCCATATTCTACCCTACCCTACCCATGCTCATCCAACGATGAGTGCCCGAAGGCATGCAAACTCCCAACCCAACCCCAATGATCACAACTTCCGAAAGTACCACGGAAGATCAGGCCCCACAGGTCACCCGATAATGTACATGTGTGTGGCACACCACCATCACAGAGATCATACATAAGGACAGGATGAGAATGCAAACAAAAGTCAATCAATCAAACCAAAATCGGGATGACAGATGTTACACGCATCCCAATGCAACAAAAGATGCAAAAGTGTTTCGACTAGTATCCAAATGGAACATCCAGGTCTGCGAACCACAATGTGCCAAAAAAGCCCGAGAAAACAGGGCGATATGCAAAAGGAGGTAAAAACCCCAAATTTTAGAAAAATTCCAAAATTAAAACCCATTTGGCCTTTGGGTTCAAAAACCCCAAAAATCCAAAAATAATCAAAAACGGACACCGTATGCAAAAACGGCCAGCATAACGGCCCAAAAACCCAAACCCCCATTTCAAAACCAGGTAAAACGTTCATACCCGACCAACCGGGCAGAACTAGCAAACAAAAACGGAGGGGAACACTAGTTCACAGCCTCCTAACATATTGCTACAAGAAACGGAAGCAAAAATAGAGAAAAAACATTAAAACGGGAAGGCCCTACCTGACAGCAAAAAGGGCCGAAACTGAAACCCGTAGAATAAAATAAATACTCCACCGAAATGCTAAAACTATCGGCAAAACGAGAACTCCTCGAGCCGAATCCAACGAGACCAACCTCGCAAAGATCCCATGCTCACAGCTCCCGCAACGAGCAAAACAGTAATCCTTCAGAAGAGGATTTCCAAATTTGCTCTCCAAACTCAATTTTCCAAAATGTGAGAAGTGAATAATGAATTCACTTTTCCAATATTTATTCATTTTGAGTGAATAACTAAATATGGAAAAATAGCTAGCTGGAGTAGTTAAACTCCGAAACAACCCAAACAAAAAATAGGTTATTATCCATAATGGAAATTCACCTAAGGCAAAGCTGCCAGAAATTAAATCCAAAAGATTAAAAAACTCAAAAACCCAAAATTATAGAAAAACACTTAACACTTTCACGATGAATGCGAACTTCTAAATGCACAGACATGTTCACTGGTCTAATCACATAATGCAACTGAGTTCGGATTTTCTAATCACCAAAAGGTTTTAATATAAAACAACTAAATAAGGATGCATCGACCATATAGGAGCGACATTGGCAAAATATGAACAGCTGGATCACTAACTCCATAGGCCACTGCCAGGGATATAATTCCTGCACACTAAAACACACGATCAAGTGCAATGACAAATAATATCATAGCTGAAGTAACATGTATTAAAATACCTATTTAATCCATTTACATCACTCACATTCACAGAAAGCGTGAAGATACAAGAATGAAGTAAATAACCATAGCATAGAATCCATCTCATAACATAGTCAACAAATAGGTCCAATACATCATATAACCAAATAATCAGTTATCATAGATCTATAGTCATCTCAAAATAACATCAACATGCAAATATGATAAACTGAACAGCATAGTAACAAAGCATCTATGGTACGAAAATCAAAGTATAACATTCGACCCTCAGGTTGTCTCAAGGTACATATATCAAAAGAGTATCAAGTATCTCTCGAATCAAAAATAGACAAGGTACAGACTGCAAACACGAGAGGCACTACACATATAATTAATATTTTATATTAATTATAATGCGCAAACCTAGTTAGGGTTTCGTGATTCCTTTTATAAGGATTCACCTTTTTGTATTTTTTCATTCACTTATTGGATCATAATAGAGATTTCTCTTTGCATGTTCATAAGATGTCTCTGGCTTTTTGGCCTCCATAATTTTTTCTTGAATCTGTTCTTTGCTTTTTTCATGTGACAGGGTTATGCATGCAAGTGTTCTTGGGAGATTAGTTTTTCACCTAATCTAACAGTTGCCATGATGGGACTGAAGTGTTGATTTATTTCTTGATGAGGTCATGTTGTGACATGTTTTGACTCAACCATTTTGGAGTCTTCGATCAGTATTATTTTATTTGAGATACTTGTTGGTTACTTGTTGAGAACCAATGGATAATGTGATTATTAGTGATACCTTCAGTTGCCAATAGAGAACTGTTGTGGTCAAGATTATCTATGGATGCTTTTTATTTGCTCATGGAGATTTGATGCTCTTATTATAGATTATCTTTTGGTATTTTTCTAGTCGCTTGTATAGGATTGTGGTGATTTTGTGATTTATGATTCCATGAGCTTAGGGTAGGTTATCTACTTGTAGTGTCAAGAAGTAGCTTGCAATGGGGGTCGAGGCCCTAAGAGGCTACCAGGGTAACTCATTGTAAGTTGTTTTAATAAGCGAAAACATTCACACCTAATACTGACTTAATGAACCTAAAAAGATAAGTGTTTTGTTCTCGCCCATGCCTCTAGTGCTAGTACAGACTAGGATGGGAGTAGAGAGAATGCTTGGTTGTGACCTTGCATTCCATAGTATGCCTCGTCTGTATGAGAGGATACTAGTGGCCACATAGGGATCACTAGGGAGCCAGGGTCTATAGAGAGACTACTAGGGTAACTCTAGCATGATCTGTGCGATGACACTTTTCTGCTTGCATAGTAGGTTTCCTACATGTCTTTGTGTGCCTTTGAGATTAGATGTCAGTTTGTGTTGGAAACTTTGAGTTAGTATACTTTTAGGATTCTTGGACTTAGAGAGTATTTGTGTTATGTGATTTGATAACCTATTTGCGACTTGAGATTATCTCCTCAGCGCGGTGGGAGTGGACCATTTAGGTTCCACATAGTCGGGTGGTAGTGCTTTTCCACTCTTATCATTTGAGATCCGTTTGAGACACCGTGGCTGATACATTCTTTGATTATGATGGTGGACATGTATCCTTATATTGATGATTAGCATATGATTGATTATGTTATCTTATGCATTACTTTGCATGTTAGATTTCTTTCTTCATATAATGTGGTATGATTTAGGAGTGACATTCCTATTATGTTAATATTGATGATCTCTTTGGTGATTTGGAATGTTACGCATCAAGGGATGGCTAGGGCCCACGATGGTCTAATGATGCTATTTATGGTTGGGAGGAACCATGCACTTAGATAGTTATGTTGTGATTAATGGTTATCTGTTACGATGAAGGTTTATATCCTTTATGATGATGTATCATGTATGACATGTGGTTTCATTTACTTTATTGCATCATGGATTAGAATTAGGATAAAGATGTACTTTATTTTTACATATGTATATTCTTTTAAGCCTTTCATACCCTATGACATGTACAATGGATGATCGAGCAATCGAGAATGTAATTTAAGAACGTTGGACTTTTTATTATTATTTCATGTGGATGTATTATTAGATGGAATCATTAATATTAGTTGATTTAGATGTAATTCAATGTTCAAGGATCCTTAAAGAATGTAAAATGTTATGTATGTTTATGTTTACTTTCACTTGAATTTTTGCTATTGCTTCTGTTATCATGTGTATGATGTAGATGGATTTACTTTTATGTTTGTTTTTTTTTTTTTAATGTTACTAAACTTAGTAAAAACTTTAGGTTATTTCTTTGGATCCCTTGGTGGGGCATTACAGGGTATACACTCTGTTCATCCTTTGACCATGGAGTACAAATACGAATTTTGTATATAGCTTGAAGTACTTCAACCTTTAGTGCTTGGTATGATTTCTAAATTTATTCCCAAATCTATGCATGATTATTTTATATTTTACCTCTTTCTATTTCTTTCCTTCTAGTTTTGTGGAACTATTGATAGTTCTTAGGGTCTTTGTCTCTTTTTGGATCTATTTCTAAACTACTGATAGTTTGGGAGCCCAATTCTTGTTTTAGACCCTTCTTTTGGCTACCAATAATTTGGGAAGCCCATTCTTTTTTTAATCCCTTAAGGACACACACACACACATCCTTATGCCTAGGTCACTTTTGATTCTTCTTTCTGGGACATAAATTTCCCTTAAAGTTGAATCCTTTGATGGACTGACTAGCATGCCATACACACTTTTTAGACTGTTCTCCATCCCCTTTTGCAGAGACCTTTCCCCCTCTCTCTTTTTTTATGTGGTTCACAATAAGGTACACAAACCTTATTGGGAAAGTAACTACATCCCTTTAATAGTGCTTATCTCTCTTATTATGATTTTGCATGGGACAAAGACTAAATTCTCTTGAGGTCTTGATGATTTCTTTGCCTCCTAGATCATGATAAGATTAGCTTTTTTCTCTTGATCTGATTTATCATGAGTTTGAGGAAACTCATACTCCCACTAAAGTGGGGGCTAAAAGTATCATCTTAAAATGGATTCACTTGCCTTTTAATACCTTAAAACACCCTTTCCATAATGTCTTCTTCTAACCATGGATGTACTTGTGCTCAACACCCTTTTCTCCTATCTTCTTCCACTTCCTATCCTATCTCTTTTAGTATATGTCTCTTCTTTCTGTGGAACTTTGAACTTGAACTCTAGAACTAGATTGACTTAGGTTGGCTATATTGGACTAGATTAACATATTCCCTAGGGATTTTGGGGATTGGGGCTAGAAAGGTTTCAAGGGTTTAATTAGTTTTATTATACTCTCTAGTCGACTTGTATTGTTATCCCACCCAAAAACTCATATAGAAGGAGACTTGGAGATATCATTTTCACAACATAAGATTGTATTCTCAAGATCTTTCTCTTAGGTCGATATTTTTCCTTTTGCATTCAAGGAGTTCAAGTATTCAATATAATCAAGCATTTTTCAAGCATTCAAGCAAGGATATTTCTATCTAGCATTGAAGGATCCTTTGTGGGCATTTCCTCTTCAAGATTTATCTTATTATTGGCCATCAAGGGAGGAGATCTACATTGAAGCATTCATCATATTCTTCATTGATGCACACTTACATCCATGGCACCATGATAGGATTTTTGGTACATCCATTGCAAAGAGTGGAGATAGCCTACATTCCTAATTCAAGATCTATAACACATTATATATGAAATCCTTATTAACAAGGTTTTTTGACAAGGTGAATCCTAACATTTATCTTGTTTTTCAGTCACTTACATTTACATTTCTCATTTACAATTAACTCCTTAGGCTTGACCAAGAAAATCCCTCATCAAACCCAACCACAAAAACCTTTTTTTTTTGTGTAGCAAGCAGGATATCAGTTAGAGCTTATAGATTTGTAACCTATTCCTCAAGAACTTTTTGGAGAAGTTCATTACAATGTCACTAGACTATGTCAATTATTTCATAATACGTCCTTATAGGTTGACCTAGTACTTTTTGCCCCTTTTCCAAGAGATTTATGGGTTTTTTATCCTTTCATAGTTTCATTCTGAGATTCTTAGTCACATATTCAAAAAAGGGTTTAGATCTGTGACTTTTGGAGATAAAATGCATCTTTCTCTACATATTTCAAGTTGAATCTTTCATATTTTACATCCATTAATATCTTTACTCTAGATATATATCTATATTGGGATAATTGTATATACATGGCATCTAGATTTACATTATTTAAGCAATTGGTTCAATTTTGCATACACATTATCTTATGAGGGCCAAAGAGTACATTTCATTGTATTGCATTCCCCTTTATAATTTGAATTTAGTATATTGATTCCCTTTTTCCTTAGGGTTCTAGCTAATATAATTTAGATCATAAGTGGAATCATACTTGGAAATTCCCCTCCTTCCCTCCAATACATATTTGAATGGCTTAGTGGCCTAAAAAATAGGGAGACTTATAGTCCTATTTAAGTGCCTCCCTTTCCCCCCTAAACATCTATATCCTAGTTAAAATCTATTACAAAATCCTTGTTAGGAGTTATCCAGTTAAGGGTTTGAAAACTCCTAAGAGTCACCTGGTTAGAGGATTTAATCTTTAGACCTATTAGGATCCAACTCACCCTATTAGGAGTGACCTTCTTAAGGGATTTATCTCTAATAACCTATGAGGATTAAATGAGTGGTCTTAAATTGGCACTTATTTCTTGATAGATCCAATGGTTTTTTGCTTTGAATTACTTATATAACACGTAAAACAATTTTGCCAAATACCTTCATTCATCGCAACTCTTTGCAACACCACATAATTTTATTTACATCTCCTTTTATACAACTTCTACATTCCTCCTTTCAAGCCATAGGTTTCTTCATTCATCATTTGATTCCTAATCTATTCATCAAGATTTTTAAAAATCTCATTCAATTTGTTTAGTATCTATCATTTTTAACCTTTAATTCACCTTTCAATTTTTTATTCTCCTTTATCATATTATCATTATTAATTTTCAATATTTCAATTTCCATCTTCATGATTTTCTACATCGGTTTCATGTAATTATGTATGTAATATATTAACCTCTTATTTAGACTTGAAAAATCATCCATATTAGCATTTAGGGATTCTTGTGTAATATTTCTTGCTTTCATCTCTTGAACCATATTTATAGACAAGGATTCCATTTTTCTCTT
>CM053792.1:566759551-566867051 GCA_028749045.1 Cupressus sempervirens
GTTTCAACCGCTCCCATGACCAAGACTTTGGAAATCAGAGAGGAAGAGGTAGAGGATGTGGACAAGGAAGAGGAGGCTTTCGTGGTACTTGTTTCCATTGCAATGAAGAAGGTCATCGTGCCTTTGAATGCCCTCAATGACAAGGAAGGACAGATAGGAGAGCTGAGGGCCAAGCTAGGGTTGCTCATGTGGATGAGGATGCACAATCATCACATTCAGAGGATGCAAAAAGAGGAGAGACCTTGGTAAATGAAAGAGTCCTACTAAGTGGTGAGATTGAACCAGGACAACAGAGGAGTTTGTTTTGTACCAGATGCAAGTGTGAGGATAAATGTTGTGACGTGATCATTGATGGTGGTAGCACTAATAACTTGGTATCAGAAGAGATGGTCTCTAAGCTGAAGCTCAAGAGGGAGAAACATCCCCAGCCCTATCGGATTGCTTGGGTAAAAGATGATCATAAGGTCCTGGTAAGTGAACAATGTCTAGTAAAATTAAAAATTGGGAGTTACAATGATGAAGTTCTCTGTGATGTTATTTCGATGGATGTTTGCCATCTATTGTTGGGTCGACCATGGCAGTTTGATAGACATGCAGTGCATGATGGACATGCAAACACATACTCTCTGACAAAGGATGGAGTTCGCCACAAATTGAAGCCCATGAAAAAGGAAGGCGAAAAGGTATGTAGCAGTGCTAGGATTTGTCTTGTTGATGGAAGGAAGTTTTTAGATGGCATGAAACATCAGCATATGTGCTATGCTTTGATTCCTAGGAAAGATAAAGAAGGTAGTAGTGAAATACCACTTGAAGTTTCAGATTTACTAGGGGAGTTTGGAGATATTATCTCTGATAATGTTCCAGATGGATTGCCACCAGTAAGGCAAATCAGTCATCAGATAGATCTGATTCGAGGAGCTAGTTTGCCTAACAAGACTTCTCACAAGATGACTCCTACTGAAATAGAGGAGCTAAATAGACAGGTTCAGGAGTTGTTGAGGAATGGCTTGATTTGAGAGAGCCTAAGTCCATGTGCAGTACTTGCAGTACTCGCACCAAAGAAGGATGGAGAGTGGAGGATGTGTACAGATTCTTGAGCTATAAATAGGATCACCATCAAGTACCGGTTTCCTTTGCCAAGGATGGATGACCTTATGGACTACTTGAGTGGAGCTTAGTACTTCACAAAGATAGATCTGAAGAGTGGTTATCACCAGATATGGATTCGAGAAGGAGATGAGTGGAAAACAGCCTTCAAGACCAAGGAGGGTCTTTATGAGTTTTTAGTCGTGCCCTTTGGATTGATGAATGCCCCAAGCACCTTCATGTGGCTTATGAATGAGGTACTTAAGAAGTTCTTGGGAAAGTTTGTTATTGTCTATTTGGATGATATTTTAATTTTCAGCAAGATTTTGGAAGAACATTTACTGCATATTCGTAGTGTCCTTGAAAGGCTAAGGGAAGAGAAACTGTTAATTAATTTGAAGAAGTGTATCTTTGCAAAAAGGGAGTTAGTCTATTTGGGGTTTTTATATCACCTAAAGGTCTCAAAATGGATCCAGAGAAGGTAAAAGCCATCTTGGAATGGCCTACTCCAAGGTCTGCTGCTGAGGTAAGATCATTTCATGGTCTGGTTAGTTTTTACAAGAAGTTTTTTAATAATTTTAGTGGCATATGTGCACCCCTAACTGATACAATAAGAGGGGATAGAAAAGAGTTTAAATGGACTGTAGCAGCTGCGAGAAGTTTTGAATTGCTGAAGAAGAAGGTAACAGAACAGCCTGTGTTGGCACTTCTAGATTTTAGAAAGGTTTTCCAGGTAGATTGTGATGCCAGTGGCAGTGCTATTGGGGCTATATTAAGCCAAGAAGGTAAGCCTATTGCATATTTTAGTGAAAAATTGAATGATGCAAAGAAGAAGTATTCTGTTTATGATCAAGAGTTCTATGCAATAGTTCAGGCCTTAAAGAAATGGAAGCATTATTTATTGCCAAAGGAATTTGTTTTGTACACTAATCATCAGGCATTACAATACCTAAATAGCCAAGGTAAATTGAATCAGAGGCATATGAAGTGGGTAGAGTTCTTGCAGAGCTATACATTTGTGTTGAAGCATAGAAGTGGAAAATCTAACAAGGTTGCAGATGCACTAAGTAGGAGGCAGTTGTTGCTTACAGTAATGCAGGTTGAAGTAGTTGGGTTTGATGAACTCAAGAATTTGTACCCCAAGGATCCTGATTTTGCTGAAGCATGGAAAGCTTGTAAAGAACCTGTTGCTGTAGATAGAACCAAGTGGTTAGACTATTTGATTCAGGATGGCATGTTGTTCAAAGGTAGTCAATTGTGCATTCCAAGGAGTTCCATGAGGGAAAATATGATTAAGGAGAAACACAGTGGAGGGATGGCAGGACATTTTGGTTGAGATAAGACCATTGCCATTCTTAGAGAACATTATTTTTGGCCTCAAATTTCACAGGATGTGAAGAATTTTGTACAGAGTTGCCAGGTTTGTCAAGTTGCCAAGGGGTTTAGTCACAATACTAGCCTATATCAGCCATTGCCTGTTCCATCAAGGCCATGGGAGGACATAAGTATGGATTTTGTTCTTGGATTGCCAAGGACACAAAGGGGTAATGACTCAGTATTTTTGGTGGTTGATTTGTTCTCCAAAATGGCACATTTCATTCCATGCCACAAAACTCATGATGTTGTCCATATT
This sequence comes from Cupressus sempervirens, assembly GCA_028749045.1. NCBI lineage: Eukaryota > Viridiplantae > Streptophyta > Pinopsida > Cupressales > Cupressaceae > Cupressus > Cupressus sempervirens. Next base: position 566,762,271 of record CM053792.1, read on the forward strand.
GCAGACTTGTTTTTCAAAGAGGTGGTAAGACTACATGGTCTTCCAAGGAGCATAGTTTCTGACAGAGATACTAAATTTGTGGGGTATTTCTGGAGGACATTGTGGAAAAAGTTAAGAACCGACTTGAAATTCAATTCCATGCATCACCCACAAACTGATGGCCAAACAGAAGTCTGGGCAATTTGCTAAGATGTTTAGTTGGGGATAAGCCCAAGGGATGGGATTTGATTCTACCACAGGCAGAGTTTGCTTATAATAACTCTGTAAATAGGAGTACTAGAAAATCACCATTCCAAATTGTATATGGGAATAGCCCAAGGACTGCATCAGAATTGAGGAAGATAGAGCAAGGGGAGAGGACAAGTGCTGAAGCAGAAGAATTTGTTGAACATATCAAGCGTCTACATGAGGAGGTTCAGGCACACATTACCAAGATGAATCAAGAATATAAAGCTAGGGCTGATCAAAGGAGACGACATAAGGAATTCCAAGTAGGGATCTAGTCATGGTGCACTTACGAAAAGAAAGATTTCCAGCTGATACTTACAACAAGCTGAAAATGAAGAAATTTGGCCCCTGCAAAATTTTGAAGAAACATGACTCAGCAAATGCATATGAAGTGGAGCTGTCAGATGGTATTCACATTTCTCCCATTTTCAACATTACAGATTTAACAGAGTATCATGATGATGGTGCAGATGAGGAGCTAGTGTTAGAGCCATGTCCAATTCTTGCTTCTAAGAAGGAGGAGATAGAAGACATTCTAGATCATCATATGGGTAGAAGTACCAGAAACAGGCAGTATGAAGAGTATTTGGTCAAATGGAAAGGACGACTGATCGAGGACTCAACTTTGATTTCAGCAGCTGAGGTTTCCCATTTGGGATTTCCTCTACCATTCATAAAGTGACAGGGTCACTTTTCAATCTACCTTGGGTGTCTGATGCAGGAGCATCCAGAGGTATAAGGGCAATCCTGTGTCACCCAAAAAAATGTACTTAGAATTAGTTTCTGTTTCATGTGTTTTCATTTTTTGATACCCATTTGGGTCAAATAAAGGTTCCAACTCTCACAATTCCACTATCAGTGTGCTAGCAAATCCCGAAAAAATAGGAGCATGCAAATGGGCCATCATTTTGGTAACCTAGAAGGTGTGAATTGGCCAAATGAATGTAATTGTGATTTAGAGCATTCCAGAAAAAGAATCAGGTCAAAAGGCCCCACGGTTTGAAAGTTATTACAGTTTTTCGAGTTTTGGAGACCTCCTAAGAATGCTTCAAAGTCAGGTTAGGGGCATTAAATGACCTTGAAAAGGGCCAAAAAATGGGGGATGAGCAAAGCTGGTCCATAGGTCTATAGAGTACTTCAAGAGCTTTTCGAAAATGTAAACGGTTCGTCAATCGGAGCTACGGTTCAAAAGTTATGCCTCTTGGAAGTTTGGTTACCGTTTCTGGATTCTTCTAGATTTGCGCTGACTTCTACCACAACTTCTGGAACCTTCTATTTGGTCGGTGGATGCCTACTAGCACTTTTTAGAATGTACTCCTAGTCCTTAACCCTCCGGGGTCTATTTAAGGAGATTTCTGGCATTGTAAAAGGCAGTTCGGAGTGGAGTTTGAGAGGAGGTACTGAAAGGAGAAATTATCTCCAGATTTATGCTATTGTAAGCCCTTAGGGTATGTTTCAAAGTTTATTTTGCTGTACTGTTTGTACTAGCTTATTTTCTCAGTTACTATAATTTTTCCTTTCTGTTGTGTCCCCATCAATATATGTATATATGTATATATCCATATATAGATATATAGATATATATATGTGTATATATATATGTATATATATGTATATATGTATATATCCATATATAAATATATAGATATATATACGTGTATATATATGTGTATATATATATACATATACGTATATATATACCTATACGTATATGTATATATATACATATATGTATATATGTTAGAGGTTGGATGTGGTTTCTTGCATTATTATATTGCAATCTTTTATAACAAAAAATGAAAGGAAATAAATAAAATGATTAAAAGAGAGATTAAAATGTTTTAGAGTTTGGAACCTAGCACCTTCCACCTTTCAATCTCACCCTTCTCCAACTCACCCACATAGCTCTTTATGAAACATAAAATGAAAATGGACTTTAACCTATGACTTGGCAAGACCAAGTTATAGTTTAGATATAGTAAAAGGTTGCAAGAATTGAACCCTTGACCTCTTGAGAAGGATCATAGAGACTTAACCATTGCACCATTAGAATCCTCTGAATAAGGACCTCTTTACAATCTAGATAACCTAGTAATAGTTAGGGATTTAAATTAAATTAAATCATTAATTAAAGGTTTGATTTATTTAATCAAACCTTAGAAAGACAACTACAATGGATGCAACCATCCATAAATTAAAATTGCTCCCTATTTATAAGGGGCTTCCCAACAAATAGAAGAAGAGAATAATGAAGGAAAAAACTATAGTTAAAGGTATCTTTTTTAAGATCATTACCTCTACAAACTTATAGGAAACCAAGAGTAAGTCTAGGAAGGATACAAACACGAGGTTAGAAGTTGGAAGCTTTCACCATTCACAAACTCAAGCTCCAATCCCCTACCGGCACAAGAAATCAAATAGGTTTTGTTACCCCATTCTATTTGGATTATTTTATAACTTAGGATGAGAAAGATCAAATCAATATACTATTGTAGATTATGCAAATATATCTTTTAATATTGTGATTAAATTAGTGTTGAATCTATTCCATGGTTGTTTGTGATGAAGTCCTTGTGTGGAAATCATGTTTAGATAAGAATGCTAGGAGTTGAAATCCTTGATTGGGGATAGTTATGGGGTTTTCAGCCTAAGATTTTAGCTCATATAGTATTGAAAGACCTTCCTCCATAGTAATAAGTCTCAAAATTCAATTTATAGCCTTCTTTATATTTTTTTGAGTTCTATGGAATGAATATGTAGGAATATTGCACATATGCGCAATTATACTAAGCATATATGCAGCCCTGCATTTAGGCCCTTCTACCCACCTATTAGTAAACATTCACCTCTACCTAATAAATGTATAGTTATATTGAACAAATTCATGCTTATATTAAATAAATGCACAGTTCTTCTTGATATATGTGCAGTTATATTGAACAAATGTGTAGTGTTGCTAAATGTATGTGGGACATCATTGAATGAATGCTTGGTTATGTTGAAAAATGTGCAATTCTTCTTAACACATATATGAAAAAATTGAATGGAAGCACTTTTATATTGAAAAAATATGCAACAACATTGAATGGATGTGTGCTTATAAAACTAGTTGTGCAGTTTTACCATTTTCTTAGTTTTTAGGCTCATTGTTCGATATCTTGTGGTTACTTTTATCTATTGGTTGATCCTATTAGTTTTTCTTCTTCTACATGACTTTTTTGGGATGCCTTGACTTGTGTAACTATGCATGGCTTGTATATTAGATTTTGGGGTAGGGTAGGAAACCCTAGGTGAATGGCTCACCATAGGTGTTAGGGCCCATAAGTGGTTGTCGAACGATCTTATGCCTAGAGACTAGTGCCCTATACAAGTTGGCTTTATAAATGAGTTGGATAATAAGTGATAACATAATAAAAAGATAATTATGAGCACATATTTGAATGGATCAATGTTATCTCCTATTTTATATCATTCAAATCCATAAAAAATGGAAGCCTCGATCTCACATTCAATCTGAACCGTACACTTGATTTAATCTTGAGCATTGATTAGATCTAAGATTCTATAAAAAGAGACCCTCAACATCTCATTTGGAAGGATGCATATGAAGAGTATCAAATCATTATTAGATTGATCACTCAAGTACTTTTGTATTCGAATCTCCTTTTCTTTTATATGCTTATCATCTAGATTACAATGCACTCATATAGCTTAATTTTATTTTCATTATTCTTAAATTAATTTGAAAATAATTTATATTAATCTATATCTTTGCATACAAAAAATATCAACAACATATATTAGATTGCATTTGCATTCATTCAAATCCTTTGTACTAGTTTGGTCTGGTTACTGAACTCTCAATTCTAAGAATGTATAGTAAAACCCCATCTAGTTAGAAGGCAACAGATTACCTTGTACAAACATATTGAATGAATAATTTCGTATTCATTTTGGGATGTTATTGATAAATGATGATCATGTTGAGGTGTGTGTGGAATTAGAGGCCCATATTTAACACTTACATTTCTGGCACACACTATGGGGCCAAGAAATCTATTTTCTAACCTTATCTTTTATTCATTTTTGACATTCTAATTTTGTCCGTACAAAATAGTGAATCCTTGCATGCCAAGAAGTTTTCTCGCACAAGAAACCTAGAAGTTTGCCCTAGTCAGTGTACTTCCTCACAGGGGAAAGCATATTCTTGCATGGTGAAAGCAATTTCTTGCATGACACAAAGTGAATCCTCGCATGGTAAGCTGCAAATTCTCATGCAAGACTTGACATTAGAATATGGAAAATTTACATTTTTAAGTCTGTCTATCCCCATTTTTTATCTAACCTCTATTTCTGAAGCATTATTTTTATGATTTCTGATTTTTGAAGTAGCTTAATAGTGGTTTGTAGGATGATTGTCGAACATACCTTGAAATAAACATATAAATAGTACTAACAGTTTGATTGCAAAATATTTTTCAAAGATCTGCTTGTCAAAGAACAATTCAAAGCTACTCAAACAATGTGTTTGTTTTAATTATTTTCAATACACATAGTTTAATAGGGCTTGTGAACTTCATAGGGCTCTAGAAAAAGGAATAGGGGAGTATGCTCTTTGCTACTTGGAAGTGATGTCCAAGAGTAAATTAGAAACCTAGACACTGTTGGAAGATGGTGCCCAAGGGAGGAAATAAAGGTAGTGGTTCTCCCAAGCAAAGCTTTTTATGAAGAGATGATTCTCTTTTCCTTTTAGGAAAATCAAAATCTTGGAAAAAGAAAAGTTGGGACTGATAAGCTAGCTCAGTGATGAATATGTTCTGCGTGTTTGGGTAAGGTGATAAGGTAGAGGAGTATGCTCTTTTCCCTTTTGGAAAATCAAAAACTTGGACCCTTGCATCCAAGCTACAGTCTAATAGAGGGCCTGTCAGAGCGACCCAACCTCTGGGAATGACCCAAGTGAGCATGCATCTAACATTGGTGATTCCACCTCACTAAAATAAAGAAGCTTTGTAGAGTCAAAAAACACAAAGCCATGTTGATTTCTTCTTATTGATTCTGATATTGCATATGAAGAGGAGGTTTTGTCTATTGCACTAGGTGGTGCCACCCCTAATCTTGCTAGTCAAGTATGTGCACTTTCAGGTGTCAATGTGAGTTGTTGGCCTCAACCTCATTCGTCAGGCCACTAGGGATTAATGTGAATGGAAGCCTATTAAAAAAATTGTAGTCAGTTACTACCAGATTCATCTCCAAAAGGGGGCATAATCTTTGTGCAAGGAGGGGGAAGAATCTCTCCTATAGATCCTCACCATAGGCATGTACTTGGATGATAGAAGGTGGTATATGCCCTTGACCCCAGCCACAAGTTTTTTCATTAAGCATATATGTTATTTAGTCCTTAGAATACACAAAAAATATGGACACCCTCTAGTGGGGTGACACAACTTTGTGAGGTGAACACATGCACATAAGTTGTGAGACAAAGGTTTTGTTACCTCTACCATTTCTAGTTATAGGGATAAAAGAGTGTCTTTTTTGAGTCTATAATTATCCAAACTATCCAAACAAAAAGGTCAAGACTCCCCCATCCCTCTGAGTTACTTTATCATTGATTGAATTATTTATGACTAATACTTGTATTCCCTTTTTTGAAAGTCAATTGTCTACTTACAATCCAAAATGGTGTCCAAATCTGAAAACAGTGTCCACATCTGACTGAAAACTTAAAAAAATATTGATACTCTATCCTAAAATTGTTCGAACTTATCAGAATCTCTTCAAATTCAATCAAAACCTGTCAGTTTGTCCTTTACTCTCCTACACTTTTGCACAAGTTTGTCCGAGTCAAAATCTATAGGTATGTTAGTTTGTGCTTCCTCTCATAGTACTCTGTACTTCCTAGCATGGGAGGTTGAGTTTCCTCATGTGAGCATATACTCAAATATTTCCAACTAGTATAAAATTGTTCAAAATATTATTCAAATTGATAAACTTTCATTTCCTCATGTGGTTCAATGCACAACTTTACGTGAGAAAAGCTTGGAGAATTGTTGTTTTGTTTCCTCACACGGGTCTTTGTACTTCCTCACATAGTTCTTCCAAAATCCACATGCAAGAATTGGTTAGTAATTGTCAAACTTTGTTTAAATTTGGTCTGTCAAAGGTCTTTTCTCACCTGGTTCACAACATTTACTCACATCAGAGTCATTTCCTCATGCAAGTCTATCAAGAATTGTCCAAAAATAGTGAGCTATTTTGAGCTCCCTCATCAAAACTTGATCCAAACCTAGTCTTTGTTTGAAAACATTAAGTCATTCCTTTGTTTTTAGTAGTCTAAAACTTAGACATCTTGCTTAGTTGATCATTTGTGATCTACACTCAAACTAGTCTTGCTACTTTTTTGTCCTATTTGCTCTCTTGTGTTTTTCATATATTGTGTCATGATAGTCAAAAATTCCTATTGTTCTAGCCATTTCTTTGACTACTTGTACCTAGGTATATAACACTCTCATTAATTACTTACTTACTTTGAGACAAAATTCTAGTGTTATCCTTGTTCAAACTTTGTCATAAGTCATTGTCTACAATTGTTGCAACTAGGAGTGGAAACATGTTTCCTCCCCATAGGCTAAGATGAGGTAGAGATAGAGGTAGAAATCATGGTAGAGGTCATTCCTAGGTCTACATATAGTCTGAGTATAGTGAAGGGTCCTCACGATCTCTTTCACTTGTTGGTCCACCTAGTGCTCAAAGAGTATTTTCCATAAACTTTCAACAAGTTAGGAATCTGTTATTCCAAGAACATCTCGACATTGACAAGACACCTACATCTTTAAAATAAATAGTTGAACTTCTATTTGAAACACCTATACAACCTAAACAAACTCAAAACTTCTACACCCTTAGAATGGTGGATCAAGATCAAGAAACGGGTGAAAATAGTAGGAGACAAAATAGAGAGGACTTTCAAAGAAATGAAAGGATGAAGGATCCTTACACCTATACAAATAATTATGGGGATGCTGAAGAGATACCCCTAGAGGACATAGAGAAGTTTCATAATGATAAAAACTTCTAGAAAATGATGGAAGTCTTATTCCATGATGAGAAAAAGAAATATTTCCTCAAACTCACTCAAGAAGGAGAAAAACTAGCTTAACACTTCAATATTGAAATGATTGTCACACAAGAAGAGGAATCTAAAACCTCCAAGTTACAAAAACAACTCTAGGCCATGCAACAATTGGCCCAAATGTTGAGAGACAAAGATAAACCATCTAAACAATATACATTAGACATTATTTATCCATTTCCTTTTGACAAGGGCTTGTACATGCCTCATTTTCCTAGAGGAGTTGACTTACCCAAATAAAAAAAAATACTTAGGAACATCTGAACCCCAAGATCACTTGAGGGAATTTAGTGTTTTATCCATGGAATTCATGCACAATCAAAAATATCTTATTTGTTTATTCCCATGAATTCTAGGTGGTCAAGCCATGTAATGGTTTTCACAGTTACCTACTAGAATTAAAACATTTGATGAGATTGCTAATATGTTCATTCAATGGTACTCACACAATATCCAACATCCAATCAACATACAAGATTTGTGTAACCTTAAACAAAGAATTGGAGAACCTTTTCTAACATTCCAAACTAAATCTTTGGATTTCCTTAGGATATTTCTAAGAAGTATTGCACATACACCTACTTCACTAAGGAGGTGAAGAAGGGGTGGTCAGTGAGGTTGGACCCTAGGAGATCTATGATCGATGCACATGGGATCATGCTAGCCCACTAGGACTATATGCCAATGGTTGTAGATGGAAGGGTGACTCCTAAGTATAGGGAGCATTTTGTCAGTCGCCCCTTTACATGGCTTATAAATCTAGTGGGGATGGCAGTAGTAGTATAGTCAATCCAAGCCCCATAGTAGCCATATCAGTAGGGTCTAAGATAGAGGTCTACATAGTTTCCAATCCCTCCAAGATAGATGCGAGTGGATCTAGGTGCTAGTGGCAGTGGTTCTAGATAGAGGAGAGCACAGGGAGAGACGGGAACCTTGGGTCCCATCAGCAGCGAGGCACAGAGATCGGCAGTGGTGGATTAGCCTCTATAGTAGGTAGAGAAAGGTGTGGGAAATGAGGAGATGAAAGATCTACCTACTCCTAAGCCACAGGGTAGAGATATCCTAGTACAAACCCAGGATTCCCTTAGGAGATCTAGAGATCAAGTCAAGACAACATAGTGGCAGCTTGGAGAGCTGCAGATCTAGCAAGCAGTTTCAGACATGCTTAGCAAAGTAGGATCAAGAAATATATGAGTTATGAGAGTAGTTGGAGTGCCAATAGGACAAGGCTTGTACACAGGCTGTGAGAGAAGCATATTACTATGAGGCTTATGTTGGTGTAGTCCTTGAGGTGGCAAAGCAAGTGCCTCAATTTTCTTAGTATGTGAGAGCATCAGAGGGTGCATGTCCACCAACAAGAGTAGATGCACCTCCTCCTCCTTCTCCACCCAAGGATGAAGGAGAAGGATGTAGTTAGCTTATTATCTTCTATCTAAGTTCTAATCATGTATTCAATGATGTATCCACATCTTTGTGTACCATTTTTTAGATTGATTGTGCTTGAGTAGAGCTCATTTTTGTCCTTATATAAGATCTTTTTTAGTACCATTAGATGTGTCACACTTTTTCTCTTATGATTATTCGTACATGAGATGTGTAGCTATATGATTTTGATTAATTCAAATGTAAATGATGTATGGATATGTAGCATAGATGAGATTGATGTTATTATGCAAATATGATTAATGGGATATGATGTATGATTATGACATGACATGATGATATGTAAATGAATAATATGGTAATGAAAAATATATATATTCTAACATCTCATGCATGATTCTCATGTGCTGCTCATGACAGGTGCTTTGTGAAATTCAGAAAGATCAACCAAGTAATCGAATGCTTGTGTAGTCAAGATGAAACATGAGATATCAAAGTAATCAATGACCTCTCAAGTCGAAAGATACAAGTAAAGAAGTTACTGAAGCTATGCTTGAATGTAATTTGAGTATGAAATGCAACCCTATGCTAGATGCAATCCTTAAGACTAGTTACTAAACCCATAAGATACTTATTATCACATAGCTTTTAGTTAGACCCACGAATGTCATACAATTCACACTGACAATTGAATCATTAGAATATGAATATGACATATGTCTTATTTTTGTCAAGATTATAAGTAAGCATTAAGGCACAAGAAGCCAAAATGACTAGAACATATGTACCTTTTAATGTAGCAAGTAAGCATAAGCATCAAAGCATAAATTCTAGGATGACCAAAAAAATTCTTTCATCTAAAACACACCACACATGCAGGAGATCCTTCTCATGCTAAGCAATCAATAAGTATGTTGTCTGCAACTACCCTTGCATTCATAACATGAGACATAAGTGCACCAAGTATACTCATAGTAACCCATATGTTCACTTAACAGAACAAGTATCAATATTATACTATAGCATAAATAATTCATTCAAATAGTCAAGGAGAAGAACCAACCTCACTATAAAGTGTTCATATGAAATGAGTCGAGGTACACATGGCCATCCAACATAAGATAGAGGATCTTATAGTGCACACCACTTTTATATGTATCCTTTAGATCATGGGAACTAAACCATCAAGAAAAAAATCAAGAAAAGATCATGCCCCCAATCCTCACTTCTCTAGTCAAAATAGACATCCTCGAGTTGCTCAAAGGGGAATGACAAACCGAAAGCAAACCCACAAAGAAAAGCTTAAGCATACCTCCAACAATTTCAGTGTTTTTAGTTTAGTTTTAGTTTCAGTGGATTGATGTCAAGTATTGATGTTCAAAACATATGCATAAGAAATCTCTTTAGTAATAGAATGACAATAGACAAACTTAGTTAGGACAACTAGTGATTGAAATCAAAGAGAAATCTTCATTGAGGAGAATCTCAGTAGGTGATGAAGTGACAATAGACAAACATAGCTAGAATAACTAGAGACTAACACGAAATAGATCTTCTTTGAAAGGAATCTCAGTAGTAAAGTAAGCAATAATAGACAAACATAATTAGGATAATTGGTGAATGGCACTAAAGAGATTCTCTAAGAAACCATAGGGTGTTTGCCCCTAGAATTATGACCAGATTCATTGCATGTGGATATCAGGAAAAATCATGAATGTAGCTAAGAGCATATGCATGAGCAAACATAGCAAACTAAAGTAGGAAAGCAGATGTACAGGATCCAGAAGATGCACTACAAGATGTAGCATTTGAAACAAGAGGCACAGGTTTACTAGGTTTCACCTTCTTGGCAGAGATTCTATTTTTGCTACCACAATGCATGTTTCCCATGTTTTCATCAATGACACCTTTTCTTGCTTTTCAAAATTTATTATTATTTTTGAATATATCCATTTTATTATTTTTTTTATTTTTATTTTTATTTTATTTTTCAATTTTTTTGGCATTACCAAGGTGCCTATTGCTATGTTTTCACCAAGATAATAAAAAAAAATTTAGGAATTTTTGCAATTTTTTGACTTTTTTTTAGGACATTTGAATACATACAAAGAGATTCAAAAGAATGTTAGTTGTAGAACATTTTCAGATGAAGGGTGTTAGTCAGCTCTTTAAGCGATTCTCCTTCAGTTGTTGAAAGTTGATAAGCACTAGATCCAAACACTACAGTGATTATGTATGGACCAAGCCAGTTAGGTTCAAACTTCCCTTTCTATATATGTTGTTATTGATTCTTAGGATTTTCCCTTAGGATGAGGTCATCCACTTGGAAGTCACATGTTTTGAATTTTTTATTGTAACTTTTAGACATTCTCTTTTGATAAGCTCATAGATGATCAAATACCACTTGTCAACGTTCATCTAGTAGTTCTTGCTCTTGTAGTTGAGATATTTTTTAATCATCATCGGTGATGAGGCCTTTCAGAGAGATTTACAAAGTAGGAATCTCAACCTCAATGGGAAGGACATCATTCACTCCATATACCAAAGCAAAGGGCATTGTTCTCATAGGAGTTTGATACTTGTTCTATAAGCCCATAGAGTCGAATTGATCTGAAGATGCCAATCCCTTCTAGATTTATTGACTATGCAATGTAAGATCTTAAGAATAGCCTTGTTGGATGCTTTCTCTTATCCATTACCCTAGGGATAATAGATGGAACCAATGTTGCGTGATTTTAAATTTTGAACATAGCTCCTTGGGATCCTTATTTTTGAACTATCCCCCATTGTCAGTAATGATAGAGGAAGGTACACCATACTTGCAAATGATGTAGTTGAGAATGAAGAGAGCTACAATTTTTCCATTAGCCCCATAAAAAGGGACTAGTTCTACCCATTTTGTGAAGTAGTATGTAGTTGTGATAATGAACTTGTGTCCATTCAAAGAAGGTGGATGAATTTGACCCACCATATCAAAGGCCCATTATTGAAATGGCCAAAGCATGATGAAAGGAATTAGTGCCCTGGCTGGAGCATGAATCAAATTTCCATGGAGTTGGCATTATTTGCAGGATTTGGCATATTTAATTACCTCTTTCTCCATATATGGCCAATAGTAACCAGCTCTAATAAGTTTGTAAGCCAATCTCAAGCCATTTGAGTGGGATCCACAAATGCCTTCATGTACATCTATTAATGTGTATTTCAACTCATTGGGTTCTAAACACCTAAGGAGTGTATCCTCAAGACCTATCCTAAACAAGTCATTAACAATGATGACATACTGTGAAGCATTTCAAATTAGGTGACATTTTTCATTTCGAGTTAGATTGTCCAAAACAATCTAGTCATGTAGCTAAGAGTAGATATGATGGTAGTGAGATGAATCATGTCCTATGACATAACAAATCATTCAGGATTCGGGTGAATCATAAGCAAGGTAGGATAATGTCTCCACTAGGAACTCATGTTGAAAGTCATTTTCTAGCATTTGTAGCATGGAAGTGAGAGTGACCATTGCATCGACCACCTTGTTATCTACCTGAGGAATCTGTTGAAAAGTGACATGTGCAAAGTACTTTTTCAAATCATCAACCATTCTTTTGTAAGGTATCAACTTCTCATCCTTTGTCTAATAGAAACTATTGACCTAATTGATTAGTAACTATAAGTCACCAAAGATATTCAGTTCATCTACCCTCCATTCAACTAAAATTTTCATGTCATTGATTAAGGCTTCATATTTTGCAATATTATTTGAACAATAAAATAGAATCTTGTACACCTTAGGTAAAGAATATTTCTGTGGTGTTATAAATAAAATTCTAGCACTGGATCCTTGTTGTGTGAAGGAACCATCGAAGAACATCACCCATGTTTGATGTGTTAGTAATAAAATAGATTCATCAGGGAATTCAATACTCAGTGGTAGAAGACTTTCCATTGGTGCTTCTACTAGTTGGTTAGCAATTTAATTTCCTTTGATAGATTTCCTTTCAACATATTCAATGTCAAACTCACTCAAGATCATGACCCATTTAGCTAGCCTTCCTATCAGAGTAGCTTTGCTAAGCAAATAATTCAATGGATTAATCTTTGCAATTAGTCATGCAGTGTGAGCAAGCACATAGTGTCTCAACTTTTGGGAAGTTAAAAAAACTACCAAGCAAGCTTTCTCAATAATGTTGTAGTTCATCTCATAGGAGATCAATGTATGAATGAGATAATAAATAGCTTGTTCCTTGTTGTTGTTTTCTTGATCTAGCAAGATGCCTAGAGATGAGTCTATTGTAGAGATATACAAAATGAGAGGCTTCCCATAAATAAGAGGCATCAGGATAGGTGGATTAGCAAGATACTATTTAATCTATGTTAAACTTTGATCACAATCCTTATTCCATTCATATTTCACACCTTTATGCAAAGTCTTAGTAAAATGTTGTGACTTATCTGCTAACTATGATATAGATCTGTGAATAGATTGAAGTCTTCCTTGGAGTCACCTCATTTGACTGATATTACAAGGTGGAGATATTTCCATTATAGCTTGAACCTTTTCTAGGTCCACCTCAATTCCTTTTGCAGACACAATGTAACCAAGCAGCTTCCCTAATGTGACACTAAAAACACATTTCTTAGGATTTCACTTGAGACTAAATTTCTCCATATGATCTAGGATAGGTCCCAAATATTGAAGATGAGTGTTTCACTATGTACTCTTGACCAAGGTATCATCAACGTAGTCTTCCATCATTTTATGCATCATGTCATGGAAGATTGTCATAGCTACTCGTTGATATGTGGCACCAACATTCTTAAGACCAAATGACATTACATTCCAGCAAAAGGTACCCCATGCACAAGTAAAATTAGTTTTCTCCTGATCTTCTAGTACAATTTAAATTTTATTGTAACCAAAAAAATTGTCCATGAGCGAGTACATTTTATATCCCGCTATCATGTCCACTATCATATCAATGTTGGGTAGTGGAAAGTCATCCTTTGGACATGCTTTGTTTAGATCTCAAAAATCTATACAAGCTCTAATATACTAGTCATGTTTTGAGACTAGAACTATGTTTGTGATCCATTCAACATAATCAATAGAATAGATGAAACCAACTTTCGAGAGCTTTTCTAGTTTAGCTTTAACAAGTAGTGCCACATGAGGATGCATCTTCCTAAGTTTTTGTTTAATAGATTTCACCCCTAGTGTGATAGATAAATGATGCATTATGAGATTAGGATCTAAGCTTGCCATATCTGAGTAGGTCCATGTAAAATTAATCTTCTTTTCTTGGAAGAAGGCAACAAATTCCTCTTTTTTCTCTGCAAATAAATATTGTGCAAGGTGTATCATATGAGGGTATTCCTCAGTTCCCAAATTGATTAGTTGTGTTGGCTCTATCAACACTGATCATCTCTCTTGAAAGTGACTTAGAAGCGCATCAAATATCTCATCCTTAGGTGCCTTAAAGAGGTTTTCACCTTTGGATACATCTTTTGTTTTTACTTTTTTTGGTTTCAATACTTCCACAGTGTGGTTTTCACCATTAGAATGTCTATTTGTTTTTCTCTTAATTGTATGATTGAGATATTTGATGTCATATTCAATCATATTAACACTCTATTCACTAGTGGAAGACATTATGAGTTTAATAGCGTGTAAGTAGCAGGCGAGAGCATAGCCATTCTGGAACATTGGGACTTCACTATATGTAGTATTGGAGTTCCAGTCTATTAAATCAAGATAAGTGAGTGAAAGAGAAGTGGCGAGTTCAATTCCATTCATAGTATAGTTATCAAATGCATGGACAAGTAATTTGAGACCTAAAGTAATTTTGTCCAAAGGTATATTCAAATTCCTTTGATTTCTAACAACATTAATCAAAGACCTGTTGATAATAGGAGGATGAGACTCATCTGACAAAATTCTAGATTTCTCTCCTATTTTGAATTGATTTTCATATATGTGAACTTGATCTATATCTTTATTGGAAGTTTCCTCTGAGAGAGAATCGAATTCATATTCTTGAGAGTCTGTGCTACATGGAGTTAGGTTTTAGAATTCCCCAACAATTATGGGTATCCATTCTCCACTTTCATTATCATCTTGATATTTACAAAGTCATTCAACAATGATAGTATGACTAGAATTGCCCTGTTCCTGTTGAATTTGGGGAGTATCAATAATATTGCTAGAGGAATCACTGTCAACCTTAACAATACTGACATGTGGTACATAATTATCCAATTTTTCCAAGAACAGAGCAAGATCTAGTGGAATAGGATAAGGATAAGTATCCTCATCATCAAAACTATCTACTTGATTATCGGACTCACTTTGTGACTTGTGTTTAGATGAATTATCAGATTCTGGCACAATTTATTGATCTAGAGATGAAAGTAAACTTTCTTGAAACCTAAGCCTATTGTGTCACAAGGCCTTCTAGATGTTGCCTTGATCGGTTCAATCAACTTATTGTTATTACATCCAATAGGACCATTGTCTTTGTAGCCAAGGTTTTTTATCAGTTTAAGACCTAGTTCATACTTTTATGGAGTTATCTCATGAGACTGGTCTATAAGACAAGCTGGGAGTTCTTCTTTGTATAACCATGCAATGATGGCTCTATTTTCATCTTTGTCTTCTAGAGGTACAGTGGCCTTTACAAAGGTACCATTGAATACAATCTTAGGTGATACCACAAAAGGTCTCTTTATTTAAGATGTTCTTCCATAATGACAAGGAGATTTAGGAAGAGATGTCAAAGACAAAACTAGTTCAATGTGATATTCATCCATTCCTATTTCTCTTAACTTGAGAGTCTTCTCCATTTATTTGAACTTGTTGACATGAATGTTTGTAGACTCTCTATTAATAGGAACAAAACTATTAGCATACTTGAGCATGTTACATGTGTAACTGGTATTAGCGGATATAGTAACTTCTTATCCTTGGAATGGAAACTTGATGCATTTATGGTATGTTGAAGGTATTTCTTGCATTTCATGAATCCATGGCCTTCCTAATAGTATGTTGTATGCTAAAGGAATATCAAGGACTTGACAAGTAATATCTCTTTCTATAGGACTAACTCGAAGAGGCAACACAACAAGACCTAGGGATATGCTTTCTACTTAATCATATTCTTTGATGGTTATTTTGTGACAAGGATCAATAGACTCTTCATCATAACCCAATTGTTTGAGAAAAGTAGCAGAACAAATATTAAGACTAGCTCCATTATCGATAAGCACACTATGAACACATTTTTGATGTATCATGACTTCAATATGCAAGGGTTGATTATGAGGATGACTCAATGAATTAATGTCCTCTTCAGAAAAGGACAAATACTGAGGTGAAGTCAAGTGACCTAACATAGATTAAAACTTGTCACGATCAAGATCTTGAGGTACACCTGCCTCACTGAGGGCTTTATCTAGAATCTACCTATGAGCAGGCGAGATTTTAAGCAGTTCAAAGATTCTTATTTGAGCATTCATTTGTTGAAATTGTTCAAGGATACTATAGTTTACAGCTATAGAGGATGTTGTGATTTTCATATTTTTTTTCCAGATGAACCAACAATAGATTTTTCTTTATGTTGATCTACTTTAGGAGTAAAAGTCAATGGGTCTTTGAGTACTATCTTGGCACAAAAACATGTAACAACATTGGTACATGATTGTGACTATTCATGATTAGATGTAAGAGATATAGCGCCTAATTTTAAGACAAATGGAGTCTTAGGTTTCATATTGTTGTGTTTTCCTTTAATTGTGATAACATTACAATGTTCAAAGTCCAAAGGTTCATCATAATGTTCAAAGTCCAAAGGTTCAATCATGTTGATTACGTTATTATCATTGGTATATGTATAGTTGACCTGGTTATTGTTTTTATGTTTAGAACTTTCTCCCTTGTCATAATGTGGAAATGGTTCCTTAAAAGCTCTGTGATCCTAACTCTTGTTATGTCCTCCCATAATTATTTCACCATCATCAATGAGGTCATAAACCTTAAGACGTAGATTAATACAATTGTTTGTTTTGTGACCCATGTTTTGATGGTATTCACAATACGCATTCTCATTCCACCATGTGGGTCATAGTTGTGGATCATAAGGACAAGAATTATCAAGTAGAGTAATAATTTTATTTTGGAGTAGAGTCTTATAGACCACATCAAGAGGCTCACCCAGAGGTGTGTATTCACGTTTGGGTCGAGAAACTCAAGATGAGTTCTTAGCTTTGTTTCCAAATGTCTTATTATCCAAAGTAGATTTTTTAGTGGGTTTAGACTTATGCATGTTATCAGTGTGATGAAAAGCCAATTTAGAAGGCTTGGGAGTGATATTATCCACCACTCCATCATGTAGTACCTCTCAATTTTTATTAACATACTTGGATTTATCTTTGCTAGAGGTAAACCCTTGTTTGATGTCTTTTTGAAGGGTTAATTCACCTTTCTTTACCATGAACTCTTCTATTTGTATACCTTGTGTAATCATGTATTAAAATATATGCAGACCTTGAAGTTGTATTTTATACCCAAAATTAGGTAAAATATTATCCATAAAGATATCAAGTTTTTTAGTTTTGGGAATTTTACGTGAGTATTTGGTATATAATTATCACCGTCTTTGGAGGAACGTTAGGAAAGGTTCTCCAATTTTTTGGTTAAGGTTACACAAATCTTGTATGTTGACTAGATATTGGATATTGTGTGAGTACTATTGAATGAGAATATTAGCAATCTCATCAAATGTTTTAATTCTAGTAGGTAACCTTGAAAACCATTCCATGGCTTGACCACCTAGACTTTGTGGGAATAAATGCATAAGATATGTTTGATTGTACATGAATTCCATGGATAAAGCACCAAACTCCCTCAAGTGATCTTGGGGGTCAAATCTTCTTAAGTATTTGTCATATTTGGGTAACTCAACTCCTCTAGGAAAATGAAGCATGTACAAGTCCTTGTCAAAATGAAATGAACAAATAATGTCTAATGTGTATTGTTTGGACTGTTCATCTTTATCTCTAAACATTTGGGCCAATTTCTCTTGCATGGACTGGAGTTGCTTTTTTAACTTGGAGGTTTCAAATTCCTCTTCTTGTGTGACAATGATTTCAACATTGAAGTGTTGAGGTAGTTTTGTTCCTTCTTGACCGAGTTTGAGGACATATTTCACTTTCTCATCATGGAGTAAGATTTCCATCATTTTCAACAAGTTTTTATCATTACAAAATTTCTCTATGTCTTCTAAGGGTATTTGTTCAGCATCCCCATAATCATGCATATAGGTGTAAGGATCCTTCATCCTTTCATTTCTTTAGAAGTCCTCTCTATTTTGTCTCCTATTGTTTTCACCTATTTCTTGGTCTACCATTCTAGGGGTGTAGAATTTTTGAGTTTGTTTAGGTTGTATAGGTGTTTCAAATATAAGTTTAGCTATAATGTTTAAAGACGTAGGTGTCTTGTCAATGTCAAGATTTTCTTGAAATAACATATTCCTAACTTGTTACAAGTTTATGGAAAAGACTCTTCGAGCACTAGGTGTGTTGGAAATATTCAAGACTATGCTAAGTTACTGAGAGGAGAGGGGTGAATTAGTAACTTCTAAAATTTCAACAATTTCAATTCTTAATCTCGAACAATCCAATTATCATTTAATTCATCACATATAATCAAATCTAATTTCATGCATACGAAACTAAAAACATGAAAGCATTCATAACATTGTGACACAAAGATTTGGTGACCCAGAAACCTTCCAAATAGAAAGTAAACCTGGGTTGGGGATGATACCCACAACTTTAGTACTGCAGTATAAAGTTAGCTTGTTAAAGCTTACATTGATCACTTTTGATGATCAACCCTGTTAGGGGCAATAAGGACTACTAGGTCTACCTTGTGAAAGGATTTACAAACATACAATTAAGTATGTACTCAGTAAAGAGATTATAAAAAGACTGTTAGGTCTACCTTGTGAAAGGATTTGACTAATCCACCTGTTAGGATGAAATAGTAGATAATCTCTAATCTGCAACTTGGTTTGTTGAATGAGATTCATTTATGTATTAATCATCTTACTATGATAGATATATCTTTGTTGCTCCTTATACTGCTATAGCCTTATCAATTCACTCTTTCTACTCTTCTCTGATGATTACATTTATTTCACACTCATACTCATTTCTTTGGATATGTTACAATACATTACACACACACACACACACACACACACACACACACACACACACACACACATATCAATCCAATTATACAAATTATAAAGTTAGCCATAATACAAGTTACCACAAATATTACAAAGTCAACCCACATGAAGACATTTGGGTTCTAAATTTTAACTCGGTGAGGTTTTGATACTTGGCATCCACTATCAATGCTCGACATCATCACTCACTTGGTAGACGTAGAAGCTCGATCCATACTAATCACTTCCAAGTAGTCTTGAACTCGGTTTGCATTGGTGACTCGATAGATACTATGAAACTTGTCTATAAATTGAGTCTCTTGGTTAACGTTAAGTAGCTTGGTTAACAATGGACTCACATCACATACACTGCAAACTCGATGAACACTACACAACTCGACTTGCAATGTAAACTTGGCATACACTAAGATGCATAGTTTACACTACTGATCTTCACTATAACTGTGACTACTCAGTAACCATTGAGATTTTTCCAAAGGACTTGGTAGCAACTATAGAACTCAGTGACAACTAAAATACTTGGTAAACAGTGATAGCTATACAAAGAGCTCAGTAGCTATATACAATCTAAATAAGTGTGTGTCACTAATAACAAACTTGACTGATATGTCAACAATCTCCTCCTTTGGCATTAGTGACAAAAACACTTATTAGCCAAAACTGAATTCAAAAAGATTCCTAAATACCTTTTATTCATCTCTTTGAGATACTGGCTCAGTAGAGTATACTATTTTTTTTATTTTTCAAAATTAATTTTGTAAGGGATATATCTGTACATGGTAAGGTTCTTTCATATAGTATACTATACATCTTTCTTGCTATATACAACATATCTCTCTATACATAACTTACTCCCCCATTGATTTTTCAACTTATTGCATATGCATAATCTCCCCCATAACATATGTCTTTCTCTAATATATCTTTTCTCCCCCTTTTTGACATTAATGCCAAAGATGTATTCAATTTATTTACATAGTAACACCAAAATGACATAAAAAAAATTGAATGTACCTTGAGAATAATCACCAAAGTGTTATCCCAATTGTCTAGTAGGATCTTGCATGTGTGAAGTGCAATTTGAACCTCTACTGACAATTCTATCATATGATCCACAATGGAGAAATTATTGTCATGGATGAGATTTTTTTAGTGTACTGTAACGCCCCGCCAAGGGATCCAAAAGAATTAACCTAAAGTTTCACTAAGTTTGCTAAACATTTTTTTTTTTTTTTTTTTTTTTTAAAAGTAAGAATGTATAACATACACATCAAACACATCGTAGCGGAAGCAATAACATGTAATCATTGACAAACATACATTGCAAGTTACATTTCTTAAAGATCCCAAGACGTTGAGTCACGTTTAAATTTAATTAAATTCTAAGTCTAACAACTAATACATACATAATAAAGAATAATCAGAAACTCCAATGTCCATAATATACATTTGTTCTGAATGCTCCTTGGCAAATTAATTCGAAATGCTCCATCATCCACTGTACATGTCACAGGGTATGAAAGGTTTAAAAGAATATACATATGTAAAGATCAAGATACAACATCCTCAAATCCATGATACAAGGTACAGTAAAAATATATGAAACTATTCACCATACATGATACATCCATACATCCATAATGATAAAACATCTATCATAAAATCTAACCATCTGTCATAATAATCCAAGAACATAGTGAAGGTAAAAGCCAATCACGAAATCTCCAGCCATGGTGACCACGGAATGGATCTCAATGGTAAGAGTAAAAGCACTACCACCCGACCGCGTGGAACCTAAATGGTCCACTCCCACCGTGCTGAGGAGATAGTCTCAAGTCCCAAACAAGGTATCAAAACACAAAACACAAGTACTCTCTAAGTCTAGGAAATCCTAAAAGTATACTAACTCAAGGGTTCCAACATAGATAGACATCTAGACCCAGAGGCACCCCAAAGACACGTAGGAAACCTAATATGCAAGCGGGAAAGTGTCATCGCAAAAGTCACGTAGAAGTTACCCAAGCAATCCCTTAGGAATCTCGGGTCCCTACTGATCCCTGCGGCCATTAGTATCCTCTCGTACTGACGAGGCATACTATGGAATGCAAGGTCGTAACCAAGCGTTCTCTCTACCCCATCCTAGTCTGTACTAGCACTCAAGGCATGGGAGAGAACATACAATTATCTTATTAGGTTCATTTTCCCTTATTTAGTGTAAATGTTTTCACTTATTAAAACAACTTACAATGGGTTACTCCAGGCAGCCTCTTAGGGCCCCGATCCCCATTGCAAGCCACTTCCCGACTCTACACATAGATAACCTACCCTAGGCTCATGAAATCACAAATCAAGAATCATAATAAAATCACCTCAGTCCTATACAAGCAACTGAAAAACATCATAAAAGATAAGCCACAAAATTACATCAGTTCTTCATGAGCAACAGATAAGCATCCAATAATAATCATATGATCACAACAGTTCTCTATCAGCAACTGAAGGCATCAATGATAAATCACAAAATCCAATGGTTCTCCAATGAGCAACCAGAAAGTAACCCAATAGTAAATTACAATACTGATCGAAGACTCCAAAATGGTCAAGTCAAAACATGACATCATCAAGAACATAACAAACACTTCAGTCCTCTCAAGCGACCGAAAAGCAAACCAAGTATAACTGATCGAGACTCAAAAATGGTTAAGTCAAGTATCTCCAATACATACACCTCAGCTTCACACAAGGAAACTGGAAAGCAATAACAAATAGTAAACACAATCATGTCATAAAGCACTTCATCACATTACCATGGTCGGGTTAAGAAAGATCGAGACCAAATCATTATGACATCACATTCACAACCCCGAGCCTCTGGTAACAACCTAAACTGGTCAACGCTAAACCAACCCCAAAACACTCAAAGCACAAGGACAACATCAAAGTCTCAGAGATTGGATTTGAAAGTATATTATTGAGTTAAGGTAAGGTTTATGTTTCAGTTTAACGTCAAATTCAAGTAACTAGGTTTTCATAACTACCCCTTACGATTAACCCAATTCTATAATAACTTGCATTAAGTCAATATTCCAAATCTACCATTTAATCAATTAATATTCATTATTAATTAACTTTAATTAAACTAATTTTAATAATCATTTGTTCTTATCTTAATCTATTCATTACTTGTTAATTTATTAATATTAAACCAAAATTATTAATAAATTAATATTTACAAACTATGTTAAATGCATTATTATTTAATTATTAAATATGAATAAAAATTAAAATATTTATTAATTTAAAAATATATATATTAAAAATTAATTAATTAAAAATTTTAAATAATAATACAATTTGTTTTATAATTAATAAAAATTATATTAAAAAAAATACAACTTTAATACATACGTTTAAAGCCCGTCGGCTTTGCCGCAGGCCTGCGGTCGCAGGGCCTGCGGCGGCAGGTACGTTGTACCTGCCGTCACAGCAGGTACTGTCGATCGTCGGCAGTGGGGGGTGGGTACGGGTGATCCCCTCCCCCCCCACTTAAAACAATAATTTTATATATATATATATATTTTTTTTTGTATAAAAACAATTTGTTTTTAAAACGTTTTCTATAAATAAAGTCATGTATTATATATATCGATTTCAAGTAAATTTACTTTATTAAATTTTATCAATCATAAAATTTAAATAAAATAAATCAATCATATTTATTTTCCAACTTAGAGTTTTCTTCATCCAATTTCACAACCCTAACCTTATTAAATTTCTCAAATTCCATTTAATTCAAACTCAAATCTTGTTTTAATTCTTATTTATTTCAATTGTTGACTGAGGTTTGTAAACAGTTTTTCAATCTAGATTTACAAATGAAAACGAGTAGCAAAAGATTCAGAACGAAGAAATGACACATTCGAGAAGGCAAGTTCTTACAATCACGGAGTAGACAGGAATATCAATTTGCATAATTCAATCAGTGATCAAAACACAAGACCCTACCTGAACCTGATGCTATTATGCAATCTCCAGGAACTGTAAGAGAATTCACTCCTCTCAATGACCTTCTTCTCGAAAACTTTCTTGGTATCAGCCTTCTAAAATTCGCTTCCAAAAATTGTCTCCCAAAAATTCCTGTCCAAATACGTCTATCTCAAAAATGAACCCCCCCAAAGTTGTGATAAGCAATTTCTCCTCAAATCGGGGTACTAATTGTGCGTTTACCCGAGAAGACTCTTTGCACAACTCAGTTAACTCCAAATTAACCTTTATTATCTTTTCTTTTATTTTGCATTCATCTTTCATGCATATTAAGTTGAATTATTAAATAACTTTATTTAATATTCCACTTGAATTCTATTTTTAATCTTTATTACTTTTAATCTCATGCGCACTTTATGAAATTAAAGTAACATTATTATTTTCACTTATTTTTTATCTTTTAATAAATTTCTTTTATTTAATCTTATGCATAAGTCATGCGAACTAGAATCTTTTATTAAATAATTATATTTTCACTTTTTAAATTATTTTAGAAACTAAATTGATAAAAATATTTATTAACTCAAATAATAATAATATTTAGCATTTATTTAAAAATGAACTCTAAATATATTATTATTAAATTAACTAAATATTATCACGTTCTAAATTTAGACTTAAAGCTTTTATCTCCAAATTTAATTCCTTTCATTTAATTAATTTCCTAATTTAAATAAAAATAATAATTAAATATTAAAATGTCATAATAATCTTCTATTAAATTAAATCATTAATTAATCGTTTTAATTAATTTCTTTTATATTTAAACTCATGCTTAGATCATGCGATCTAGAAACCTTTAATAATTTAATATCTTTTCCACTTTTAATTTATTTAAGAAACTTTAATTGATAAAATATTTATTAATTCAATTAATAATAATATTTAGCATTTATTTAAAAATGAACTCTAAATATATATTATTATTAAATTAAATAAATATTATCACATTCTAAAATTATACTTAAAACTTTTATTTCCAAATTTAATACTTTTTATTCAATTAATTTCTCAATTAATTAAATATAATTAAATATTAAAATATCATAATAAATTTCTATTAAATTAAATCATTAATTAATCCTTTTAATTAAACTTAATTAATAGAAAATACATCAAGGACTCATAAAGCAACATATGAAAACCCATCATAGAAGAACACATACTAAATCAAACAAAAAGGGTTATAATCACGAAATAACATCATTTGATGCATTCAGAGGGTACTTAACTCAGATACTTGTCCTAATTATCAATTAGGACAATTGGCTAAAGGGTTTAGGATTTGGACTTAAGAGTTTATCTCCCCTCTCTTACCATTGAGATAATGCGATAGGGTACGCTCATCCTAGCAATTCAGGGAAGTCGATACTCGGTACCTGCAACCTGCATAAAATTCACGCATGTACAGACACAATATTCTAAGCTAAACAGACAATGGCAGGAAGTGGTGCATCGTGTAGATCCCGACTAGCAGGTGACTACGACTCCCTTCCTTAACCACATCAGAAACACCATACATAAAGAAAACAAACACGCACACCATACACATGCAGTATGGGGTAAGTATCCATAAGAAAGCACGTGTGATAATAAACCATCTAACTAATCATCATCGATAACTGAAAATATTGAATAATCATCATACATGCATGAAATATAGAGTACCAAGTAATCTCATCATATAATAAACTGAGTGTACAACAACATCTGATAATCTCTAAAATAATAATACTAATCATTAAACATAAATTGGCCTAAAAGAGTTTGGCAAGGATGATAGAAATGCGACTTAGGGGCAGGCACTACATGTACAATATGTTTTTGTAGTGCATCCATGATGGGAAGAATCATATTTTGTATATCTATCAATGTGGATCTTATTCTTGCTTCTTCTCTAAGCAGTTCCGCTTGCATATCTAACAAAAATCTTATCCTTTGAAAATGTGCAGAGCTTGAACTAGGGTCAAGTTGCAGCTACTGAGCACTAGCTTTCAAATCTTCATCTATTTTGGACAATTTTTCCTTTATTTCTTTTGTAAACTTAGAGACATCACAAAGCTTTCCAAAAAGTGATGATACATTTATACAAGATGCTTCTAAACTGCCCAAAATTGTAGAAAGTTCTACTTGATGATTGGTCATCTGTTGAGTACTGTGCTCCAGCACTTTATTATCAAAATTCTTCTCTACATTTTGCACTAACTTTTCTTGTCCCTTAGTATCTTCATTGAATTTTTGTACTGCCTCTACTTGCTAATACAAAATTGGCTAGGAAGAGTCAACCTCAATACCTATGGCCTCTACTAGAATGTTCTTTGCATCTTCAATTATTTTAAATTCGTTATCTCTCTCCTCTCTTAGTTTCTGTTGTTTAGCCTTCTTTTGGAGGAGTTCACCAAATAACTACATTTGGTCTAAGGTAAGCTTGGAAATATCCTAATTAGGGATAATAATTTCCTCATCTAAATTAATTTCTTCCTCTAGCTCTTTTCCTTTACTCAATTTTTTTTTGCTTGAACCTTGGGCTCAATTGTCCTTACACTTATTGCTTTTGTACCCAAAATAGAAACAATTGTAGATATGCAAGGACTAGCTATAAAAACTAATACTATGCTTATTGAAGGAATATTTACAAAAATACCTAAAGAACCCAAAATTGGTGTGCTCAAAACTAAAGTAGTTAAAACTAAAGTACTCAACTTGGTAGATGATGGAGGAATCTACAGCTAGATGAAGTGGAGGTCACTTCTGTCAATGATTTGTTCAGCTGAGTAGGAGCAAAGAGTGATTGGATGATTGGATTAGCACTGGTGGTCACAATCAAACTTTTTGGGGCTATCTCTGCGCTTGATTTGGTCACCGGTTTGTTTAGGAAGTGAGGAAGTGAGGCAATGGCATTAACTAGAAAATCACTTGGTTTATGTAATAGATAAATATTCTTCCAAGTGTTTGTTGCATTCCTTACAACATGCTCAATGTCCTTAATCAAAACTAGACAAGTATTAAACTTTAGAGTCAATTTTTCTTCAATGACTCTTTTACCTCAACATCTGATATACTCGATAATAGTTGTCTCAAGGTTTGCCCATATATGTCTTTGACAATTTGCATGGAAAAATCCCATCTTGACTTTATCTTTTCCAACAACTCATTAGGAATTTGAGAAGAAAGTTGGTCTAGTGAGTATTTCCATTTACCCATCTTATCCATTACCAGGTCTTGAATTTGCTTTTGATACTCTGTTGTCCTAATTTCATATTTTAATGATTTGAAATTTATTATTCTTGCTCCTAATTCCAGATCTTTTAATCTATCTTGGAAGGTGGGTGGAGGTTTCCTGAATATAATATCTCCTCCTTGCTTGTTAGATTTCTTCCTTGAAGATCTCCTAGTGAAAACTGTAGTGGATGGCTTTGGGGCTTGGTGATAATCACCTTGCCTTTCTTCCTTAGTGGCTCTTCTTCTTTAGATTCTGCCTCATCTTTTGTTTGCACATCCTCTATTTCCTCATCTTCACCTTTTCCTTCGGTTAACAAAAGGGTTGAACTAGATGTCAGTTTTGCAATTCTCTTATTCCCTTTGTTCACCACCTAAGGAGGCTTAATTTTAATTTCAATCCTGGCCTTTGCTTCATCATATGTTCCAAAATATGGAGCCTTATGATCAATTGGTTCATTGATAAGAGCTTCAATGATGTCTTTAGTTTCATCAATATTAACCTCATAACCAAGAGGTTTTACCCATGTAATTCTAGGCTTAATTGCTTGAATGTAAACTTTGTCACAATCCACCATGAAACATACATCATCCTTATAATCTTCTAATAGTTTCGTGGGGATTCAGAATCTATTGTTCATATTCTCTTTGAATACATCAAAATAATTATCCATAATACTATTGTAATTTTTCCCTATTTCAGCAATAAACTCATTTATTTGATATAACATAGGCACATCTTTTCTCCACACAATAGTGCCTTTAGAAGGGAAAAATTTCTGAACATAAAAGAATAAACAAGTTAATAAGGAACCAAATTTACATGGTTTATTCTTTGAAGTTCTTATGCTTTCCATATTTTTGTTGAATTGTTTCAACAATAGCCCAGCAAGGTCGAATGACAAGTTGTTCTTTACCACCTTGTATGCCAAGTCCACAGCTTCACATGACACGTTGTTCAACCTACTAGAGTTTTATATTTTATGTGCAATGATGTGAATACATAACTTTAATTCTATATGAGAAACACTATTGATTTTCATTCCTTTATTGTCCCATTCTGCTAGGGTTTTATTTTCCCATTCTGCCCGACCTAGGGTCTTTGTCATTTTGGCCTTGGCTAGCATTGGGAGGCTAGTAATTTGATGAATCATCTTCTTTGTGATTAACACTGGTTTCTCCAGCCACAACTAACCATTATACACTTGACTTAGGATAAACCTAATCCATTTAACTTGAAATTCGCAAGGCATGTGAGGGATATGTGTTAACCCTTTGGTTTCTAGGTGTTGGTGCTTGAGTTTCAAAACTCCATTAACACACAATTGGCCTAGGGCATCATCCATTTCCAACATACCAATTTCTTGAATTACACACTTAAAATGAGTGCAAATATCATTTATTAGAAGTACCTTTGGAGGGATTTGTGATTGCGCTCCACTCGGATCTAGGGTTTAAGTGATCGTAGGAGTGAGCTTGAAATTAGGTGCTTTCCATTCCACTCCATGAACCAACATGTCAAATCCTTGCTTAACCTTGGTGCTATTGGATGCCATCTTCACTTAGTAGGGTTTGAGGGAATTCGTAAACTGTTGTTGGAAATTCGCTCAAATCACTTGGAAGCTTTGAAGATCACACTTTCGCAATAGCACTCAAAATTTCACGGTAAGAAATGACTTCAATTTCATGCCTTTTGTTAAAAATTTTCCATAAATGCTCAGTACGAAGGTAGATCGACTGACATGACATTGACAGACTATCATCCACTATGCTTGTATTGAACACTTGGTGAAGTCTTTGTGACTCGGTAACCATAAACATCTTTATTACTCTTGATCTTGCTTGGTAGAGTCTATGACCCATGCTCACTCAGTAGAGAAGATAACTCGGTAGACACTTGTACTTGGTGATCCCTTTGTATCCTGAATACTAATTTGGATCATTTTTCTCTTTCAATCTGGAACGGTTTTGGATGACTTCTTTGATAGCATAGTTCCAATTTCTCCTATGAGAACTTTAAGCAGAAATGATAGGGTCATCCAATTCTTGAGTGACTTGATCATCATTACTTGGACTTGTATCCTTGGTAGACTTAGAAACCCATTGTTGTATCATCTACTTTTAGATGTTGTCAGCCTTTGCCTTCTTTCCATCTTCAATTCTACCAATATTCATGTAGTTCTTGGCAAGATGACCAAGTTCTGTACAAATGAAACAACTTTTAGTAGTGTCTCTTTTTCTCAAATGATGTTTTACACAATTTATTCCAATGTGTTCAAATTCTCCACAATAATGACATCTACACTAAGTGTTGTAGTCCCAACCAAATATTGCTTTCACAATTTGCTCTGTTGGATTCAATACCTTGGTTTTGCATTCTGATAACTTGTGTCCATGTTTCTTACATTTGTGACATTTGCCTTCAAATCGTGGTTTCTCTTTGCATCCATTAGCCTTATGACCATGCTGATTGCAATTGTAGCACTTTCCATTGAAATTTGCTTTTCCCTTGCTCCAACATTTGTTTGATGTATGACTTATCTTACCATAGTGATTGCAAGTAGGTCTTTGGTTCTTTTGAGATCCTTGCTTGGATGATTCTCCTTCTTCTGTATATCCAATTCCTACTTTTCCTTTTTTCCTATAGAGGTTTTGCTCATTCAATTGATTCATGTCTTCTTATGATTTTATCATTCTTTCATTGACTTGCCTCTCAGAGTTTAGATCAGTCCATAATCTTTCATTAATTTGCCTTTCAAAATTTAGATAATTTCTCATTCTTTCATTTTCAAATTTTAGGCTCATGATTTCCTCATTTGCATTGGAGAGCTGATCAATAAGTTCTGCTTGCTAAAGGGATTGGTTCTAAATTTCATTGTACCTTCCATCTATCTCTTCTTTTATCTTGTTTTTCTATTCCATGACTTCATATAACTTTACTGCCTAAATTTCTTGTTCTCTTTTAAGTTTTCTTACCTCTTCTTGTAGGGAACCATTATTTTCTAGAAGTTCTTTGATTGCTTTATTAGCTTCATCTAAATTGTTTGAATGAAGGTCTTTAATTCTTTCTTCAATGTAGAGATGATCATTCATTTGAATTGCAAGTTCTTTTCTTCTTTTTAGGGATTGAGAGAGTTGCTCCTTTGCTTTCTTGAGTCGGGCAATGGCCATTTCTAAATCTAGCTTTTCATTATCAATAGCTTTGTCAAGTCTAAATATCTCCATGGCTTTGATCTTTTCTCAAGTTGTTAAACTTTCTCATGAGAACCACAATGCTCTGATACCAATTGTTGGAAATATTCAAGACTATGCTAAGTTACCGAGAGGAGAGGGGTGAATTAGTAACTTCTAAAATTTCAACAATTTCAATTCTTAATCCAACAATCCAATTATCATTTAATTCATCACATATCATCTAATCTAATTTCATGCATAAGAAACTGAAAATATGAAAGCATTCATAATACTATGACGCAAAGATTTGGTGACCCAGAAACCTTCCAAATAGAAAGTAAAACTAGGGTGGGGATGATACCCACAACTTTAGTACTGCAGCATAAAGTTAGCCTATTAAAGCTTACATTGATCACTTTTGATTATCTACCTTGTTAGGAGCAATGAGGACTGTTAGGTCCACCTTGTGAAAGGATTTACAAACATACAATTAAGTATGCACTTAGTAAAGAGATTTACAAAAGACTGTTAGATCTACCTTGTGAAAGAATTTGACTGATCCACCTATTAGGATGAAACAATAGATGATCTTTGATCTGCAACTTGATTTGTTGAATGAGATTCTTTTATGTATTAATCATCTTGTTGTGATAGATATGTCTTTGCTGCTCCTTATACTATTGTAGCCTTATCAATTAGCTCTTTCTACTCTTCTCTAATGATTACATTGATTTCAAGCTCATACTCATTTCTTTGGATATGATACAATACATTAAATATATATCAATCCAATTATACAAATTACAAAGTTGGCCACAATACAAGTTACCACAAATATTACAAAGTCGGCCCACATGAAGACATTAAGGTTCTGAAGACTAACTCAGTGAGATTCTAATACTCGACATCCACTATCAATGCTCGGCATTGTCATGCACTTGGTAGATACAAAATCTCAGTCCATACAGATCACTTCCAAGTAGTCTTGAACTCGGTCTACATAGGTGACTCGGTAGATACTATGAAACTTGTCATATAAACTGAGTCTCTTGATTTACATTATATGACTTAATAAACACTATCACTTTGAGCTCGGTATAAACTGAGTCTCTTGGTTAACACTGAGTAGCTCAATTAACACTAGAATCGCATCACATACACTACAAACTTGATGAACATTGCACAACTTGGGTTGCACTGGTAAACTCAACATACACTGAGATGCATGGTTTACACTACTAATCTTCACTATAACTGTGACTACTCGGTAACCATTAAGATTTTTCCAAAGGGCTCAGTAGCAACTGTAGAACTTGGTGACAACTAAAATACTTGGCAAACACTGATAGTTCTACAAAGAGCTCAGTAGCTATATACAATCTAAATAAGTGTGTCTCACTAATAACAAACTTGACTGATATGTCAACAAGGTGGACCAATAGGTGAAAGAGGTTATGAGAACCCTTTACTATACTCAAATTGTATGTAGACCTGGGAATAAACTCTACTATTACTTCTACCTCTATCTCTACCTCATCTTGGTTTATGGGGAGGAAACACATTTCAACTCCTAGTTACAATAATCATAGACAATGACTTATGACAAAGTTTGAACAAGGATCACACTAGACAATTGTCTCAAAGTAAGTAATCAATGAGTGTGTTGTATACCTAGGTACAATTAGTCATAAAAATGGCTAGAATAGCCAAGAGTTTTGACTATCATGACACAAGATATGACAAACACAAGAGAGAAAATAGGACAACAAAGTAACAAGACTAGTTCATGTGCAAATCACAAGTGATCAACTAAGCAAGATGTCTAAGTTTTAGACTGCTACAGATAGAGGAATGACTTAATGTTTTCAAACAAAGACTAGATTTGGATCAAGTTTTGATGAGGGGGCTCAAAATAGCTCACTATTTTTGGACAATTCTTGATAGAATCACACGAGGAAATGACTCTGATGCAAGTAAATGTTGTGAGCCAGGAAAGAAAAGACCTCTGATAGACTAAATTTGAACAAAGTTCGATAATTTATAGACCAATTTTCATGCGAGGGTTCTAGAAGAACCGCATGAGGAAGTATAAAGACCCGTGTGAGGAAAGAAAAAAATAATTTTCCAAGCATTTTCTTGTGTGAAGTTGTGTGTTGAACTATGTGAGAAAATGACAGTTCATCAATTTGAACAATTTTTTGACCAATGTTATACCAGTTGGCAGTGTTTGAATATATGCTTGCACAAGCAAACATTACTACCATGCACACATACCTCAAGACTAAGGGTTTTCATGTGACAGATTGGTATCTCCCATGCGATGAGGAAGTGCCCTAGTGGCACTTCTTTGTGTGAGTTATCTTAGAGGCTTGCATGAGAAATCAAATCCTCATGCAAGGACCCTATAGACAAAAAAAATCAAATAATCCTAAAATTGATAAAAATCAATAGAAATGCATGAAATTTCTAACGATTATGGGGTTTTTTGATTACTCATTAGAGGTCTATAGCATGTTAATCGACTGTGTCGCCTAGATCGCTCGAAATAGTGACAATGCATGGGGACCACCATGTTTTCCTTGGAGCTCTTTCTCCATAAAAGAAAAATGCACAAATGATTTGAAAATGACCCTTCAGGCCCTTATATAGGTTTTGACCTAATTTTTCAAAGTGCTCCTATGGACGTAATAGATGATCTTATAGTGGATCTTTCTAGCTTCAATCTATGAAGAATATGAATAGAGAAGAAAACCTTATATGTTGTTATAGAAAGTATGTATCAAAATATTGATTGAATTGAAAATAAATACTAACCTTAAAGTAGGGTAAATCTAGAAAATGTTGTTTTATGATGTCTATATACAGTTTTAGGAAACTTTGCACATGGATATGGACTGGAAATGCAGAAATAGAGAAAACCAGAAACCTTTTGTATTTCTAAAGAAAGTCAACCTTGACCCAAAGCTAGGGTAAGATCTTACCCCTTTATTTCTGACCTTGACTTGCACTGCTCTGATGAAAATTATGTTCATGGATCCTGAAAGTTCATCGAAAAGGGTACTCAAATCTGCATTGATATTCGTTATCCCATATATGCTCCCGCAAGAAAAAGGGTTTTGAAATTGATATTGCAATATAGACAAATAAAGTAAATGGAATTATTCACCTTACTTATGTTGTAATCCTTGCGAAGGATTCAAATCCTTGGATCTACAAGTATGGATGTTCCCAATGAATGTAGAGTTAAATGTAGGATGCCTCAAATCAATTGCATTAGATCTTCAACACCAATCTTGAATAGATCTTGGAATAGGAAGAAGCTTGAATGAATGTGAATGTTAGAATCTTCAACAAGAGGGCTCCAAAGAGATTGAATCCTTCAATAGCTATCAATGGATCTCCTTCATGAATTGAATGCTTGAATGCTCGAATGCAGATGCTCGATCATAGAAAGTTATCTCTAGATCATCTCCTCATGAAAAGTAGATAATAGATAGATAGGTAGATAGATGGATAGATAGATGGATGGATGGATCACAAAATGAGAGAAAAAGGCTTCCTTATATGCTAGTTTAGGGCACAAACTTCTAGAGAGGCTGACATAGGAGAATTAAATTCCAATTAAGCCTTAACCTCTAGAAATGGTCCTAGATTAAATGCAATTGAGGGTTTCCCATTCTAAAACTCGAAACAATTGACCCAAAAATAGGAAAAAAAACTTTCTGAAGCTCGATATCCTGAAACCTCTGGAATCTAAGATTTGGACCTAGGGTCAAGGTCAAGGTCGACTCTGACCTAGGTTAGGGTCGAGGTCGACCTTGACCCAGAAAGTCAAAGATCTTAGACCTTCAAGAAAGGCTGCTAGAAAAGAGTTGGAAATAGGGGAGAGAGAAGAAGAATGGGGGGGAAAATCCAAATCTAGTCAAATACCCACTCAAGGCACTTGACATAACCCCTGACTACTTACTCGGAGGGCTAAACAAGTCCTAAATGAAAGTGCTTCCATTTTCCAACAATACAATATTCTTGTGGGAGAGCATGGGTAGAGTTCACCATAGGGAGATACAAGGATAGAGTGTTATGTGACATTCTTCCTATGGATGCATGCTACCTTCTACTTGGAAGGCCATGGAAATTTGAGAACCAAGCCATACATGACAAAACTAAAAATGCCTACTCATTCAAAAAGGATAGTGTGACTTTCAAGATTCAATCCTTGATAGAAGAAGGAGATATGAAGACCTCAAGTCCAAGTGTGCTCATGGTTGGTGAGAAAGAGTTCATAAAGACCCTAGAGGAAGGAGATGGATTTGGATTTGCATTAGTTTTGAAGTCCAAAGATGAAGTTGTTGCCAAGAAAATAGAGATACCAAATGAAGTACAAGAATTACTGAAATAATATCATGAAATTATTAATAATGGACAACTTGCCACCCTACCTCCCAAGAGACTTGTTAGCCACCAAATAGATTTTATTCTAGGAGCTAGCCTCCCCAACAAGGCTTCCTATAAAAGGACCCCTCAACAAAATGAGAAAATTGCCAAACAAATTCAAGAGCTCCTAGACCAAGGACTAATTATGAAACACATTAGCCCATGTGCAGTCCCTACTATTTTAGCCCCCAAGAAAGTAGGAACTTGGAGACTCTATATTGATTCTAGAGCCATTAACAGAATCACCATTAGGTATAGGTTCCCAATATCTAGAATTGAAGACCTAATGGACTATCTAGGGGAAGCAAAATATCTCACCAAGATAGACTTAAAAGGTGGCTATTGTCAAATCAGAATAAATGAAGGGAATGAGTGCAAAATAGCCTTCAAAACAACAAAAGGTTTGTATGAATGGCTTGTAATGTTATTTGGTTTGTCTAATGCTCCATCTACTTTTATGAGGTTGATGAACAAGGTATTGGCAGATTACATTGGTAATTTTGTTGTTGCCTATTTAGATGACATATTAATTTTTAGCAAAACTAAACAAGAGCATATCAAGCATTTGCAAATTATTTTTAAGAAACTACATGAAGAAAATCTAATGATAAACTTGGAGAATTATGACTTCATGAAACATGAGATAGTTTATCTTGGGCTTTGTTTTGTCTCAAGGTAACTTTAAAAAGGATCAAGACAAGGTGGATGCCATTCTAAGTTGGTTTACTCCCAATATGACCACAGATGTCAGAATTTTTCATGGCTTGGACCAATATTATAGGAATTTTATCAAACATTTTAGTGGCATATGTGCTCTTATGTTGGATACAATCAAAGGTGGAGTAAAGACAAACTTTCACTGGACCCCACAAGTTGATCATGGTTTTGAAACACTCAAAAGGAAGATAGCAAAACTACCTACTCTAGTGCTTCCTAACTTTGAGAAACTTTTCCAAGTGGAGTGTGACACTAGTAATGTGGCTATTGGGGTTGTTCTAAGCCAAGAAGGAAAACTAGTGGCTTTTCGTAGTGAGAAACTCAATGATGCAAAGAGGAAGTACTCCTCTTATGACTTAGAGTTGTATGCTCTAGTCCAAGCTCTAAGGAAGTGGAGGAACTATTTTCTCCCAAAAGAATTTGTGGTGTACTCAGACAACCAAACCCTCATTTTCCTTAACTCCCAATATAATCTCAGCAGTAAACATATGAAATGGGTAGAATACCTACAAGCCTACACTTTTACCATCAAACATAAGAAGGGGATGCAGAATAAGGTAGTTGATGCATTGAGTAGAAGACACCTTACAATACAAGAGGTTCAACTAAAAATCGTAGGAATTGAAAGCTTCAAAGACCTATATGTCGATGATGAAGACTTTGCCCAAATCTATAAGGTATACAAGGAGTTCAAAAACAATTTTCATGGTGAGTTCTTTGATTATACATTGCAGAATGATTTATTTTTTAACGGGAGTCAACTTTGTGTTCCTAGAGGGTCCATTGGGGAAAATTTGATCCAAGAAAAGTAT
Organism: Cupressus sempervirens; assembly: GCA_028749045.1. NCBI lineage: Eukaryota > Viridiplantae > Streptophyta > Pinopsida > Cupressales > Cupressaceae > Cupressus > Cupressus sempervirens. The sequence goes on from CM053792.1 coordinate 566,797,661, forward strand.
AATGGGGCACTTAGTAGGCATTTTGGTATTAACAAGACTCAAGAGTTGGTTAATAGGTTCTATTTTTGGCCTAAGATGAATAGAGATATTAGGCAGTATGTTGAAAGTTGTATAGTGTGTCAAACGGCAAAGGGCACATCCACCAATGTTGGTCTTTATCAACCACTTCCAATTCCTAGTAGACCATGGGAGTGCGTAAGTATGGATTTTTGCAGTTGGCTTACCAAAGACAAGGCAAGGTTATGATAGCATTTATGTGATTGTGGATATATTTAGTAAGATGGCCCTTTTTGTACCTTGCAAGATCATACATGATGCTTTTCAGATTGCTCACTTGTTTTTTAGAGAAGTGGTTAGAATCCATGGACTACCTATGAGCATTGCTTTAGATAGGGACACCAAATTCATAAGCCAATTTTGGAAGACATTATGGAAAAAGCTTCAAACTAACTTATCTTTTCGATCTACCTATCACCCAAAGATAGATGGCCAAACATAGGCGATTAATAGGAGTCTTGGCAACTTGTTGAAGTGTCTCACAAAGGAGTATGGTTAGGCATGGGACCAGCTCATTGGGTAGGCTAAATATGCCTACAATGACATAGTGGATAGATCAATTGGTAAGAGTCCTTTTGAAATAGTTTATGGTTTGCATCCTGGAGGGGTGTTTGAGTTGAGAGAGTTCAAGGGTGGTGTGTATAGTAGTAGCTATGCTAAGGACTTTTCCCACTCTATGAAGGAAGTCCATGACAATGTAAGGCTCTAATTGAAAATGCTAAAAAACTTATTAATGAGATGGATTTAACAAAAAGAGATGTTTGATTTAAGGTGGGAGATATTGTGATGGTACATTTGAATAAAAAAAGGTTGTAGAAAGGGGTACCACACAAGTTTCAAATGAGAAGGTTGGGTCCTTGCCCCATATTAGCCAAGTATGGCAACAATGCTTACAAGGTGGCACTTCCTGACAACCTTGGGCTATCACCCATTTTCAATGTTGTAGACCTAGTTTTGTATAAGGGTCCAACTCCATATGTTAATTAGAATCTTCAAGAGGTCATACAAGATCTGGCAGACCTAAATTTCAACCCTGCTCCACCTATGCAAGCAGATATGATACTTGATATAAGGGCTTGTAAGAAGACTAGAACAAAGGAATACTTTGAACACATTGTCAAGTGGCTTGGAAATGATGATGTTGATGCTACTTGGGTCAAAGATGTAGACTTCAAGAGGTTGGGCATTGACTTCACCTTTCTCAATCCAAGGATGGATTAACTTCTTTTTGTTTGGGGGAGTATGGTGCAAGAGCACCAAATCAAACTCCTTGTTTTGATTTCTAGTTGTGATTTTGGGCATGTATTGACTCTAGCCAAGTCAAGAGTGTGATTTTGGACCTTTCAAGGTCATATTCATTTGCTCCTAGTTGGATTTTGTCTAGTTCAACCTAGTCTAGATATTATTTTTCTTTGTTGTTTAGGGTTTTTGAGAGCAAACTAGGGTTATGGGTCTTATACTCTAGCAACCTAAGATAGGTGTGGTTTTGAGCCATCTTGTCCTCTATGATTTTTTTACATCCTTGTGCATAGGTTAGAGACCATGCCTTGTCATTTGATAAAAGTTGGGGAAAGATGTCAAAAAGATGTAAATTGTGCAAAAGTTGCCAAATAGGTCCAAATGGTTAAAATCATGTAAACTGATGCTTTGAAGGATAAATAATGCCTAGACATCATAAATGGATCATAGTGGACAAATTTGGAAGTTCCAAACTGAAGGAAGTCAAAGTTGCTAAGAAATGCAAAAAGTTGTCAGCAACTTTGAAAAGTTGTTTGACAATTTTTTGATAGGAAAGTTGCATAACGCAAGAAATAGGCTGATAGTTGTTCTAACTATTTGAAACCTCTTGGGAAACTCATAAAACCATGTGGTGAACCCATTCCAAGGGTTGGGAGTTGTAATAAGAAAAGTTTTGCAAATGAATCCATGAGATATAGTTCAGAATTTGACAATTTTTATTTCTTTTGATTGCATGTATGAATTAATGGATTGAAAGGCTAATATTTGTGTTTGATACCTATCATTCTTGTTGTTACAATTTTTTCTTAAAATTTTAGAGTTCAAGTTCATCAAAGTTCATTTGTGCATAGTTAGGAAATCATTTGTACATTGACTATTTGTTATTTATGCTTTGACAATTTTTTGAGAAAATGGCTCCCTCATGAATCCTCAATATGGAATCATCATGGTTTTTGGGGATATGGAAGTGGAGCCCTTGTATAGTGTACATAGCAAAGGAGAGGCCTGGAAAAGCTTGGGAACTATTTTTAAATCGATCCCCTAAGCATGCCTTACATGCATGGCTAGGTGGTCATAGTGTTAGCAAGTGGGATTGGATAGATTGAATGCATTAGATACTTCAATCTAAGATTTGTAAACTGAGGATGGATATATAACAAAGCCTTGTGCCAAATGAGAAGGTTCATATACTAGTTTTTCCATATATTTTATTAGACCCTAATGAATGTTGTTTGGGAATGTTAAAAACCCTTGTTTATAGGCATACAAATAGTAGGGGGGTGTACTGATAGGTTGGGAACCCCAAACCCACAATGAAAAGGGTATCAATATTTGAGATTGGTTTTCCACTTATTAAGCAAAATTTGGAATGGTAGCCCAAAACCTAACCTTGGAGGCCTAATTCAATTAGGACTTTTTAGGGGTGTTTTGTCAAGATTGAGATAATTGATTAAAACAACCTATGGGAAATGAGTCCAAGATGGTAGGGATAGCCTAAATAAAATTAAGATGCACCCCACACTCCATGTTGAAGGTAGGAAGAGTAAGATTGAAGAAATGGTGAGCTTGAGGACTAAGAAAGATGTCCCTAGGAAGGTAGTAAGTGTGAAAACCTTGGTGTAACTGGAAAGTGAAGTGTAGAGGGTAAGAGATATATCCTCTTGGGGTTAGGGTGACATAGGGGAGCCCTAATAGGCTAGGAAGAAAGCCTAGTGAATCCTTAGGAAAGAAAAGAACAAAGCAAGCAATCTAGCTTACATCATTAGAGTATCTGAGGAAAGGACATTTTGTGCGACAAGATTGTCCTTGGCTCGCAAGAATGATCCCAACATTATGGGAATGTATGATAACACTCATCTAGATGTGGTTGAACCCCTCACTCTACTTATTCCTCTAGTTTCCATTTTCTTAGTGATTTTATTTTGGGTTTTATGCTTTGCATGGCCTTAGGTTACCTTGTACTTGATTTTGGGTATAAGGCTTAGACTACCTTAGAACTTAGGTGGATCATGGTTTTGTCTCCTAGCTTGGGGGAGTGATTCCATAGGGTTCCACATGGTTAAGTGGAAAAATATTTTGAGGCTTACACGTGGTCTAGTATGGGAGTTTATGAAAATTCTTATGAAGATGATTATGATGGTTTTTTGAGGATGTCTTCAAGTTATGATGTACTTAATGTATTTTATTGTTGTAAAATGTAAATCTAGAAAGAGAATTTGTTATTGCATTTTAAAGCAATGTAAAAGGGTTAGATAGATATGAAAGAAGGGTTTTAATGGGAGTTATTGATATGGTTGTTATCTCCCTTTATTGAAAGCTTATTAATGATTAATGTGTAGTTATTCTTTTGAAAAAGTTGGTTAGTATTATGTATCAAGTATTTATCAAGAAATGTGTTCCACTTTGTATTATGATATTTTCTTTTCAAGTGCCATTTTTTATGTAATAATATTTTAGAGATATGACATTCTTAGATTATTCAATCTTAAATACTTAAAGGAAAAGAATCTAGGAACTTATTTATTAGGGAATCTATTAGGGCTCTTACACTTATGATCAAAGTGAACTTAGCAAGTAAAAGATGTTCAAAGAAAAAAATTATTCACCTAAACTTTGCAACATTAAGGCTTATCCTTTCTATTCCCTAGAGGGGCATTATATCCATAACTACCTATCATGTCATTGTTACATTGAACACTTAGTATTTCTATCTATTCAATCCAATCTTTTACTTGTATGGTTGATTCATCATCTGCAGAATACTATGTTGCCAACAATGATAACACTATTTTGATACTTCATACTTTCCAATGTCAATAATCTCTCCAACTTCATCATTATGCAAACAATATGATAGGGGATAAATTCATGATTGCATAAGTAACTTGGTCATAATAAAGAAGGATGAGAATATATTTAATTTGATTCCCATAAAGGAGGACAAGAGAAGAAATGTGAGGAATTTGAGCATTATGAAGGGATATTATACAAAGAGTCAAAATGGAGAGTTTAGCTAGAGAAAGAATATAATTTGAAGGAGGATCTTAGATTTGAAGGCATAAAGATATTCAAAGGTGACATAGGTAAAGTTGAGCACCATAGGAAGGGTTTGGTTGTTGATAAAGTAAAGACTTGTAGCAGAGGTAAATTAGGTGTACACAAATTGAGAGGCAATAATAAAACTCCATTATTATCTTATGTTGATTTGGTACATAGTGTAGAGATGAGTAGGCCAGTGGATCTAATAGAAGATGGAACAAAATTAAATAGAACAAAAGTTTTAGATAAAGGGGATATTTTGATTAAGAGTGAGAAAGGGATTTATGTCCCAAATTTTGTAAGATGTTGATAAGTTACTTTTATGGAAAATATTTATCTCACTAGGGGTGTTTGATGCAAGAGAATTTTTAGATCATTGAAAATATTGCATCACCCAAAAATATTTCCTTTTAATTTTGTTCCTTTTTTTTTTTCTAGATTAAGTGTTTTTGGTAGCAATGCTTTGAGCTAGATCATTTGTTGCTGTAGACCTTAGGGTATAGGCTAGACTTTATTATCTCATATTTGGGAGGATTATATCAAACTCCATATCAAGATACATCAATGACCATAACAAATCACATCATCAAATATACATTAGTGATACCAAGAGATAAGTACAACCATACATCATCAATACAAAACATAATATAATCAAGGTAAACCTATGTGTGGTTGTCTCTGAACTCCATCAGACTTGTCATAAAATATCTACTATTACTTGTACCACCCACACCCATAGATGGTCTTAGACTACCACTTGTGCATGTGCATGCATATGGTCCCCCTAGAGCCTAAGAGGATAACCCATGATCCCCCATCTATACTTTTCTCTCTGACTACCCTGTCACCATATAGACATATGTGCATATGAGGGAACTTGTCAATATAAAGGTACAAAGTAATAAGAATCACAATAATATGTATCCAAAGTTATAGCCTCTTTTCACTCTTTGATATAATCCTAAGTCACACCTTCGACTATTATAAATCAAAGGTATGGGTTAGATCCTCAACATGACCCTAACAATGGATTTCATGATCTCTCTCAGAGTTATCATGATCTCTTTATGTCCTCAATATGGCTATCTCTACCTTAAGGGTTTGTATCTTTCCATGTGTATGTCCTAATTAAGTCTATAATATATTTATATCTACTTGTACATTGGATAGCTCTTTGCACAATCTTTGTTTATCCTAGATTGGGTTAATTAGGACACATCCTTGTACAATCTCTGGTAAACTTTGTGGTGCACTTAACTGATGTTGGAATGTGAAGTCATCCAAATTCTTATGTAGTGAGTTAGTAGGAAACACATCGAAGGCACAATTGTTTTAAGACTTACTATAAATAATAACATTGTATGAGTTGATGTACTGTAAATAGTAAGTCATATAGGTGGCTTGCCTAAAATAGTAATTTTGATAGGTTCTTAACATGTAGTCATACGAGTCATACTTACTAAATTTAGTAAGTCATTTTTAGTTTGAACTCTACAATTCGGTTGTTATCTACAACTCAAAGTCATGACTTTTCATACATTTTGAATACTTTTGTAACTGTGAAAATTCATGAGGAATAAAAGTTAAGAGATTGGCTCGTGGTTTTTTATTGGTATATTTTTACCAAAAATTTCCACATAAATATTGTGTTATTTGTGTTTTCTCAATTCTACAATTTTCTACACTAGGTTATTTTTCATTACAACTAAGCCCTTTGAGCATCCATTTATATGACAAAATAACAACTCCTCTTTTAAAAGGGTCTCCACTACCTCGACCACTATTTCCATCATCACCTCCCTGATTGCCTCTATTGCCACCTCCTATTGTAGTTATAACAATATCTTTCCTACCTCTCACCCTAGCAAAAATACCTCCATTGTCTCCATATCCTCAATCTCTCCCACCTCATCCACCACTTCCACCTATATATGTCCCCCCTCACATTCTCACCCTATCACTCCATTATCAAGGTCCATCATCATCATCATCATCATCATCATCATCATCATCATCATCACCATCATTATTATCATCACCACCATCATCATCACATTCTCACCCTGTCACTCCATTATCAAGGTCCATCATCATCATCATCATCATCATCATCATCATCATCATCATCATCATCACCACCATCAACCCATCACCATCACTATCACCGTTGCCGTCACCATCATTGTCACTATCACCATCACCGTCACTGTCACCGTCACCATTACCATCACCATCGCCATCGCCATCGCCATCGCCATCGCCATCACCATCACCATCACCATCACCATCACCATCACCATCATCATCATTGTCATCGTCATCCTCATCATCATCATCATCATCCTCATCATCATTATCCTCATTGTCATCGTTGTCATCATCATCATTATCATCATCATCATCATTGTCATTGTCATCATTGCTGCCCTAATCAATCATCATCATCATAATCATCATCATCACCATCACCACCACCATCACCACCATCACCACCATCACCACCACCACCACCATCATTGTCATCATTGTAATCATCTAAAAATATCATCGCTTATCTTATATGCTATTACACTTGTTGGCTTCACCACTTATCCTACACACTATCTTGCTCATTTCTTCCATTGCTTATCCAAAACCTACTTTATATGGCTATCTTTCCCTAGCTTGGGTACTCTTGAGGAGTGCGTCCTTGAGGATCACTTTCACTTGCTTCATACTCCTTTCTTATCCATCTTTGTCTATCCACCAACTTTCTGCTCCATCATGTCCTACACCTTGCTAGACATTGGGAGAAAATGATGTAATCTTGCTTGAGAACTAGTGATCTCTAACTTATTCTAAAAAATCCAAAAAATCATATATGATGCTGAAAAAGTCCTAAAAATCAAAAAATGTCCTGAAAAAATGATCATCTTAGTGAAAACCTCACTTTGATGTATCACCAAAAAAAAAAAAAAAAAAAATCTGTCAAAGTGGTGAAAACCTGGAAACAGGCGCTACTTGAAACCCTTGCACCTATGTCTATCAATCTCAATCATCCACTTTGCTACACATTTCCTAGCTTGGAATTGTTTCTTGTCCTCATCTTGGGGGCATAGCTACTTAGCCTATTGAGGTATTCTTGTGGATTAGGGTTTCTTTGACAACTCACAAAATAGTGTTTCTCAACACTTCCCCCACTTTGACATCAAGTGTTTTTCAACACTTTTCAGATAGTTTACCTACGATCTCTGATGTCGCGATATTTCTCACTATCAGAATCAAGTCTGGAAGAAATGGCCAAGTGACTTGCACACACACACTTTAACACTTAAACGACTGAGTTATGCTGACCTTTATCTACTTTGTATGCTGTCTATGATGATTTCTTTGCCATGTGTTCCCTCCCTAATAGTCTTTCAAGGATGTCATTGACTAGAAGACTGGGGGCATGGGACATATTTTCTTGATTTCTGCTTGTGGGTATACTTTTGTTTTTCTATAGTGTTGTAAGCATTTATGCTGGTCCTATTCAACACGTTGACTTACAAATGTATCATCCTTGACTGTTTTGCAAGACCGCACTCAGGGTTTATCCTGGCGCTTATGCCTTGATACAGGTGTAATCTTGCTAAATTAAACTTAGGGAATCTAATCGTGTAGTTATCTTGACTTACATGTCTCTGATGCTTAGATTGGATTTCCACATACCTATCTAATATCGATCATATTCATATCTTCATAGTTATACTAGTGATGGTTGTATGATCTCATGATGTCCCTAATAAATGCTCAATGATGAAATTAAGAGTCTAAATGTTATGCGCTTCTTGCTGGTAAACCACTTTGCATATTAGCTTGCATTTTAGGTTCATTTTCTAGCTTAGTCTTGCATTCTTGCATATGGGGAGAGCTCTCTCTTCATCTTTTTGTGGACATATCAGCTAACTCCTTTCATATATTTCTTTACTTTCTTCTTGTTCATGTCTTTTCACCTTCTTAAACTTTCGCTTCATCTCTTTTCTATCTTATCATCACATTATATAAAGTTTTGACCTCTTAAATAATTTCAACATCCTGGATTCATTTTCGGGATCGAAATCCAAATTCGAGTTCATCTTGATGGTCAAAATTGTCTTTTAAAATTCTACTTTCTTCTGAGCAGTTAGCTGACCTTTTGAGGTCTAATCTCTGAATCATCACTGGGGCATCTTCATTTCTTCATGTCTTCATCATTTCCATACTTCATATCTACTTAAATTCACTATTTCATGTCTAAAATCACCTTTCTACTCGTTTTGACCTAATTTTTATGCTATGTCCTTCAAGGTCAACTCTAGTCAAACTGGGGCATTTTATCAATTTTTTAATATAGTCATTCTTGGGTTCTAATCATCTATCTGTCATCTTGGACATTGCTATATTCTAATTTTCTCATTTCTAGCCAATTTTTTGCATCCCCTTACCTCATTTCAATTTCGATCCCGAGGGGGCAAAAATACTCTATTGCTGATTGTTACAGCTATCTATTTCTTAGGAGCATTTGTTTGATCTTATCACTTGCTCTCAATATATTCGCTTTGCTAGGTGTTAGAATTCTTTTAAGATCCTAACATCATCTTCCTAGTGTTCAGTACTACTGCTATCAGGCTGTGCATTTAGGACTTGCTATCTATTTCTGCATTTCACTCTTCGAAATCAGACATCTATATCTACCACTACCTACTTGGCTTTCTATTTTCTTTGACATAATGTGTTCCCAGATCGATCACACATTAGTCAAAGAGGGGCAAATGTAATCATCTAAAAATGGTCATCTAGACTATTAGCCCCCTTCTCAGCATTTTGGCTAAATTAATTTAATCATTTACCTAGACCAAATTGCTAATAATCAATTTATTTGATTATAACCTATAGTTTGACAATGCTATCCTAAGTTCATTATTTGATTAAAAGAACATGTCCCCTTTTAATTAAATAAAAGACCCCATTCTTATAACCCACTTAAAGTGCACACATAAAGTCCTTTTTCTATTTTGCAATTAAAAGAAAAGGCTTTGTGACTTTTGTCTTATATGACAAGTCAACTTATATTCTATTGGTTGATTTGTGTGTGCACATGGATCACTCCTATTTTCGAATTCCACCATTGATCATCCACCATCTTCATCTTGATCTCCACCGTCCATACATCTTTAAAAGGGAGAGAGATTTCCCCCTCAATCCTCATTTTGAATATTGTTATGCTGCAGGTTTTCTAACAAGTTTCTTTGGAGCTTTGTGGAGAACTTCTCTTCCTTGTCTACATTCTCTCATCCATGGCATTTTAGCTTAGATTCATGTTGCATGTTAGTTTAGCTTCTATTTTGCAATAATCTCTCACATAGCTTAATAATGGTATTGTAACACTCTCATACATGTTTTAGCATAGCTGCATTTTGCATTATCATCCTAGTTTAATTTTCATTTGCATTGCATTCTTGAGGAACTCCTTGGGACATTTGCATTCTTGCATCTTGTCTTTGGAACCTCCCATTGCATGGTTTACTAGCAAGAAGAGTATCTCTAAGGCTCATCTGAGAGCCTTTTTATTCTTGAAATATACTCTCTTGCACTCCATGGATAGGGAGCTCTAAGCCGGCATCTAAGCATTCCAACTCATGGAATTGTTTGGATAGAAGGGTTTAGAGTGGGACACTTTCGAGTGTACAATCATCATCGTCGTCGTCGTTGTCATCTTCATGATGAATAAACTCTTAAGGAGACATTAATCAAGGAAATGGATGTATAGTAAACCAATGAGCATACTCTGTTGTCATAAGACCTTGTCCCTAGTACTCACCCAATGTTGTATCACTGTCTCTCCTTGTGTACATGGGCATATAGAATAGAACTTTGAGCTATATTATATATCCTACCATATTATTTGAGAACTAAAGTGAGTAGAAACCTCTTTATGATATATGGTGTCCTATCAATTAAACATTGTGACATAAACATAAATGATATCTCTATTGGATCCTCTGCCTATGTCTCACAACCAATATATGGTCTCTCACATACCATATCTATATCATCAATTTGTCTTCTCTAATACTCTAAGTTTCCTATAGGATAGATAATGACCCACTATATATATAAATGTATGGACAACACACTTTATTTTTTAATTGGCCTAGTCATTGGGATGTGTTCCTAGACCCAAATCTGAAGCAAGATGACTTTCGTAGAAAATGTTGCACCCCAATCATAGACTACTTAATAAAGGGATGGAAAAGATGACCTAAATGTAAGACCCCCAAGTAAATTGTCAAGGTTATGTTAGCATGTCCTCTGCAATCCCACTGCATTCAATTAAAAATCCATGTTCTCTCCTATTTGCCATCATAAATCTACTAATGAACATAGCCAAGATAAAAAGAAGTAGGACATATCTATGCACCATAATATCCCAAAGAATAATGAAATCTCTAATTAATCATCCTCAAATACATGTTGGGTAACCTCATTATCATCATCCTGATCATAGTAGACCATCTCCCCAACCACATGAGTTTGTAATATCCTATAAACATCCTCTAGAGCCATTTCCATCTTTCTAGTAGGTAGGTGGAAGGCATTATGGTCATTGTGTTACACTCAGTCAATGTTATCAATAAACCTCAACTCACTCATACCAAGCAAACAATTGAGACTGCACTGACCAATCACGCATCACTTTGCTCAAGATAGCTCTCCAATCATCTCAAATGGTTTTGGGTCTTGACCCCTCACATTAAGCTTCCCTAAGGGAGTCTATTTAAAGTCAATCACCAATCAGTCAATCAAGAAATGATCATCTAGCATCAATTAAATCATCAAACATCATCTATCTTATCTGCTCAAGTAAGATTTCTAACAATCTCCATGAGTGGATCTATTTTTGATCCTCTAGATCCTGAGATTAGAAAAACAACACAAATCTACCTTATCAAATTGAGATAAGTTTTTAAATAAATGACCAATTGACATCAAAAGTTGACTTAAACAATATAAAAACTAATTAAACCATCAAATGTGACTTATATGTAGTTTATACAGGACCAAATAATGCAATGTTAATGCATAAAATTTTAAATGTAACAATTTTTTTAATCATATGTGATGAAACCATTGAATGTGATTATACAAACTTTAAATCTGACACTATGTCAATCATATGCACTTTCAATTTTAGTGCAATGAGATAATCCTTATATGCAATTCAAAATAAAAACAAAACTGTCATTGGTATGTGAAATTATGAGTTATATATGTGACAAAACGCATATTACATGCAATGAAATAAATGTTAAGTGTGATAACTGGAAGGAAATAAGTTTTTTAAAATTAAAACACATTAAATCAAATTCAAAAATGATAGGATGAGATTGAGTAAATAGTGGTTGTTCATAGCTAAGAGGTCTTTGATACCACCTAACCTTGTTGAACTCTTGCTTATGGTAGGGAACTACCATGATAGCTAGAAGAGTTTTTTCTCTAAGAGGTAAATAAAGTAAAATAAAATAATGAAAATGACTAATAAAAAGGGCTTTTTAGCCTTATTTATTCACTTTCTTGACCTAAAGAGGTATTTTTCATCTAATTTAATTTCTTAGAGGCCTACTAATCAAGTTTGTTCATTTGGATGGTATGGATCTCTTTATTGGATTAATGATTTCTTAAGTGAGAAGGCTGTGTAATTGAATTCCTCTTGTCGATAAGAGTTCTTTGTTTATATCATGATATTCAATGGATGCTCGGTTTGGTCCCCTGGTTTTCTCTTAAAATATTGAATTCTGCCAGATACTGAGATAGGAGTACTATCATTTTAGAATCTCAGAATGTTGTATTTGTTTGTTTTCCATTTAAGCATTTGTTCCATTCAATCCTGGTATGACTTCACTCGGTGTGGCTGTGTTTTCCTTGGAAGCAGGGGTTTGCACTAGATTCATGGCTGTTCCTCTATTTTTGCACTTCTCAGCTATCCGTCTTTAACCCTTCCCGCGATTATCTCTTTCATGCACTGTCGATTTTATTTCTTTTAGTTATACTGTGTCCTTTGTTGTGTGTTTCATTAATCCTCTTTGGTGATTATTAAATTGCTTGCCTTATTGCATAGGATCTCAACTGGCTCTGTTTCGAGTAATTTGTCGTATCATTAATGCTCTCTTCAGATTGAAACTCATATTAAGTTTAATTTTAGTATGCAAGGATATCTCTTATTATGTTTCAATAGGGTAAATTAGGGAGCATCTTATCACTTTTTGGTTCTCATATAGTCTCTCGTAGTTTCCTCTTGTCTATTATAGCGTATTGCTTTGTATTTGTCTCATTTCATGGGAGGTTGCTTCCTTTCCTGCCCCTTAGATGGTATATCATTAACTTGTGTCCCTAATTCTAACTTCTTAACATGTTTAGCTAGTTGGCAGCCACACTCAAACATCAGATTCTCCTCGTTGATGAATCTATGGACTAAAACCTTTTGTAAGTAGTGTTGGATTTTCAAATGAAGATGTTATCATTAGGGGTATAACCCCTTATCAATTGTATTTTTGTATTCATAATATATACATAGATTTAGTTCACTGGGGTATGCCCCTTTTATTTTGTAATAATATAGGACATTTGTCCCGTGCAAGACTGGAGGTTTTCTTCTCTATTCTTTCCTACCAGTGCCTGTTTGAATGGAGCAAGCTTTTGTAATTTTTCATTTCAATTTATAATAAAATTATCATGGCCTTGGCCATTTATCGATAAAATAAAATAAAAAAGTTTGTTCACATGGGCATAACCCCAATTTTTTTTTTTTTGGGAAATAAATCAAAATGAGTTAAAACATAAAAAATTGAAAAATTTATATATAATCTAAATTACAACTCAAAAAATTCATAAAAATCACAAAAACATTTTGATTTAAATATAGAGGGGTATAATCACCATAAAGTGAAAATTTTCAATTTGGGGCACTTTTCAAAATTGTTGACATTAGACATTGAATTTTTAAAATTTCAAATATGGGCAATACAAGAGTCAAAAGTCAAATCACATATATCACATCAAAACACCATCATTGTATCAATGGGGCAACATCAATCAATCAATCAACCAATCAAGTCGGTATCACCACATTAAAGACATCAAAATCAAAGCGAAAAATGAATCTTTCTTTGAACCAACACATGACTTACAAACTATTTAAAGAGAGGCAAATGTATACACCTAAAAATGGTCAATAAAATATTAATTAGATTCAAACAATTGGATTAATTAAATCAAATTTTATATACTATGTATTAAATTTAATATTTGATTATATAGTTCACTATTAATAATTAATTCTTCCAAAATCCAACCCATTCAACTATCACACATATCTAATTTAATTAATTCTTTTGAATTAATTACCTCTTAAAATCAACCAATGATATATAAGGGACAAACTAACACTGATCACTTAAACCTTTGTTATCTTGATCATACATTTGTGTAAGTAAATCATGACCATTCATCATGGACACATCATCATGCCTAACTCCAACCACACATTGATCATGATTAATCATAACTCACCCTAAAGACCTCGAGAAATCCTATAAATATGAGGCATTCAAAGTTCAAACCATCTAGTTTTATTCTAGTAATTGCATTATAGTCATTTTAGCATAGAAAAATCATTTGATCATTGTAATTATGTTTAATTTAGTTTGCATCATGCTTAACTTAGTTGAATTTATATCACCATTCTTCATCATTTAGATCAATTTGCATCCATAACAGTCTAAATCAATCTTATATCATGTAATTCTCATTTTCTAAGTTGTCACCTTTGAATCTAAGTGTAGCTAAGAGCTAAATCTATAGGTGCTTATGAATAGAGAGTGATGATATGCTCACAGTCATTCATTTCATGTTTTTAACTAGTTTTGTATCACAATTTGATTTAAATGCTTATATCAATGTCTCATTGAGGTTTGTGTTTCACAAAATCACTCACATAGGGTTAAATCAAACATGCCATGACTTTATGTAAAACCCAACTTCATTCTAAAACCAGGTCCTCTTTCAAAAGCCTCATTTCTATGTAAATGAATAAAAGACCACCAAGAATATCTATTGGTAGCCAACGTCACCTCTATGTGCGATAGGCCCATGACTTTAAAAAGGGCAGTAACACCTATATACCCATGAATTTGAAGATCAAGGAGTGATTGACCAAATAATTAATATCCTCCTCCATATTGTTGGGTTCAATCACAAGCATAGGCGTGTGCTCACTCCTTGCAAGGCAAACCATTCACCCTTGATGACTAAAACTCTGTTTTGTGAAGAGTATACATTGATCATGGTATTATTCAAGCCAATGATAGGTATCTCATGCATGATTGTAGAATAAATTTCCTTAAATTACATCTGTAAAAGGAAGAATTCTTTAAGGAAGAGCCTACATGTAAGGCTATAAAAAGCCTCCCGGAGGAAAAAGAAAAAAACACAAAAATCCTATACACAAATTTTATACAAAAATCAACCTTTCAAAGCATGCTCAAAATAAATGCTCCTACAACAAGAAGCTTGGATTACCAATAGGCATTCCTTATCACCACCAAAACTACCCCAAACTAGACCAATACACAACAAAATAACCCACTAGGAAAACTACACTACTTTCAAAAAATTCCCACGACTCCTAAGCAACCAAGTGCTACCTCCCTACACCAAACACACACCACCAAACAATAAAAATCAAAGGCAATAAATGCTTAGGGTCAATACTTGCACTAGCTACCCGCATTTCTTCCAACACTCCTTCCTTTACATATTGATCGAGCAAGAAAATAAATTAAATCAATAAGATTTCCACAATCCATGAGAATTTTTATTAGTAGAAGCTTCTAGATTTGGTTGTGTAGCAATTTTTGAGCATCAATGTTTCAGATCACCCTCTGTGATCCATCATCAGGATGCTTTCCACAATCCACCATCTATTGTTATTCTTACACTTCGTGACAAGCATCCTGATGATATATCACATAGTGTGATCCAAAATATTTTTGGATAATAAAACAAACAAAACAAGGGGGCTGACCCTTACATAAGACAAATTGGTCTACAACCAAT
Organism: Cupressus sempervirens; assembly: GCA_028749045.1. Lineage (NCBI taxonomy): Eukaryota > Viridiplantae > Streptophyta > Pinopsida > Cupressales > Cupressaceae > Cupressus > Cupressus sempervirens. The sequence goes on from CM053792.1 coordinate 566,813,114, forward strand.
AGATTACCATTCAAACAGAAGATAACCCCCTACTACTGCCTATCAAAACAAAAACATCATTCGAAGGAGCATAATAATAATGTTCAATAATTGCTACACAATCAAATTCAGAATCTTATAAGAAAATAAATATTAAATCTATTGCCTATAATAATAAAAATTAAAAACAATTACTTTAATAAATAAAATTCTAAAAATAAAATGTTGTAAAAACTAGTGAAAATTACAAAAATTCCTACGCATATTCTTACAAATATTTTAATACACACCTCACAAACTTTTTGCAATTTTTCAAGTATCTAATAAGTAGAAAACAAATTATGTAATCAAGCAGGAAACTTTATTAAGGAGAAATGTGTAATTTTATATTATTATTATTCTTTATGTGAAAGTACCGATATGATTTCTTTTTAATAAACTATAGGCCTATACTAGTCCCAATAATTTTGCTTTTATAATAGAACCACAAATACCTTGAATTATACGCCGTCAACGGACACTTGGGACGATGCGTAGATATACGTTGAGGAAAGTAGCCGAAGCGATAACGGTCAAAAATCTAACCACAGTTCAGACCAACGTAACTGCAGTTAATTAACGCAGGCCCCACTTCCGACACTTTTTTCTTTTAATTTCCACATTAACTCGTTTTGGTGAAGTAGTGTTCGATCAATCTGTATAAGAACAGAGCATTAATGCTTAAGCTGCTTGCACTTTCATTAAACTACATTTGTTTCTCGATTCCACGCCTCGCTGTGAATTCGCTCGGGCTAATAAATTATTCATTGGCCATCGACTGAATCGGATATTGGGTTGACATCATTGAAGGGTTTATAAATTGTTCAGTGGCCACTAAGCAGTTTTGGGCAAATCTCTTGCAGGGTGTTTTTCCAGAGCACATTCAATTTCACGGTCCAGCTGGATATGCTGAAGTGGAGTCGTGGGGTGTGCCTGGAAGCTCGCGGAGATTTCAGGCATGAAATTCGGTTAATCTTACTCAAATCTGTTTTTGTTGTTGATTCGGAGGTTGCTTGACGAATATTTGTGATGATTTTAGGGTTATATGATTGTCTTTAACTTGTCTTGCTAGGTGGGCAGATGATTTTGGTTGCGTTTTATTTCTCTCTTTCTTGCTGCCGTGTTTGCGGTTTCTTTAAGAATGCTCGTGTATTTCTGTCGTCGCAAGACAAATTCATGTTGATTTTAGGGTTTTATGCTTGTTGAGCTGCGTGAGTGGAATGTGCGATCTATTGTTGGATTTTGATTGCTTTTGTTGACATTTTGTGATCTTGAGCTCGGTTGGAGAAAACCAATATTGATTTTGGTACCAAATGCCGTGGCTTTATGAAGTTGGAGTATTCAGAGGCTTAATATTTTCTTAACTTCAAGGAAGGATTTTCGCGAATCCTCCTTTTCAAACCTTCTTATTGGCCGCATTGTTCTATGGATAGGCTTGTGAGCTAACTCTTGTTACTTTTTGCTTCATTTTTAGCATCCTGGTTTTAGTTTCGCGAAAGCGTTCCGCAAACTCAATTGAATGAATTGTGGTCACGAGTTAAGTTCTTGTAGAATTACAGTCGAACAAATGGAGAAACAGAAATTTGGATTTGAGCCTCAATAGATCCGGATAGGGCCTTTTCATCGATTAATATCAGAGTCGTGAATTTATGAAGGATTTTAATGCGAGGTTTTTGTAATTTAGTCTTACAGTGGGAAAACGTGTAAAGTCTTGTTTTATGATGGTATCGTACTGTAATTAAGGTCAAACTAAATTTACATGGAAAGAACATACACAATAACCTACCAATTTCTTATCCTGCACATTGTTTCTCGGATCAGGGAAGTTAACCATATTATGTTTTTCAATTTGTGTAATAATAAGTGGCCCTTTTTGTTATTTCCCCTCTTTTCAAACGGATCTCGTGAGTTTCAATTTTGGACTTTTGCTTGTGATTTCAAGTGTAATGATTTAACCCAACAAAATGCACGCGCCTTAAAAGATGTAGGTTTCTTTCATGTTGTCCTGATCACTTTATATTAAATGTTTCGTTTTAAAAATAGGAAAGCTGAGTTTTGCTAAAGACATAAAGTTTACAGAGTCCATAATATTATAATTGTTTTTCTGTATCAAACTGTAATATGGTTTTGATTCTGACTTGTTATTGTTTTGGATTTCCCTAATCTCAGTCAGTGCGAGGAAGATCTAGTGGGACATTTTAGATGTTGCCACATGCATAGTTAAATTTTATTGATTGTTATATTCGTACAGATAGCTGAAGACTGAGAATTGCGCAGAAGGGATAATTACAGTTTTGAGGAAGGCTTTGGCTGGTGACAGGTTTTTGGCAAAGACTGGAAGGCATATTTAAGTTGCAGCCTGTGTAATAACACTCTTCCATTGAGCCTCATGGTGAGTTTGATTATTTATTTCTATTGAAATATTGAAAATTTGCCAGCATTAAAATCCTTGGTCGTGTTAGTGGCATGTTGGGCACAAAATATAACTTTAATATTGTTTGTCCTGACAATAATTAAGAATCAAGGTTTAGTGATTTTTTAAAACATACTCTCTCTATCTTCTCTCTTATGATCTGTGATTCTCTATCGTGCTTTGTTTAATCCATCTAAATGCAAGATAATGTTGGAGATCTGATTTCTTTCTGAAGAAGCACACACCTTAAAAGCATCCGGGGCTGTATGTTTGAAATAGAATTATGGTCTCTTGTCTATTGCATAACACAATTATTTTTAATGGTTATTGGTTTTGTTAATATTTTTCCATACCTCGTGATTTAGAATTAACTTTGAGGTTTGATCATTTCTGACAGGCTGAAAATGAGAACCTTCCTCCCAAAGTGATGAAAGAACTTGCAAGGGAGATAAAGAGTCTTGATGAAGCACCACCAGCAGGCATTAAAGTAATTGTTAATGATGACAGTTTCTCAAGCATATTTGCAGAAATTGAAGGACCAGGTATTGCAGATGGATACTAGTTAAAGTCAGTATGAATAAATTCTAATATTTTTGTTTCCTTGATATATTATGCTTGCACTTGCAAGCTAACTCATTTCATCAGTCTAATTTCTTTTTTTTTTTTGTTAAAAATAATAAAATAGTTACCATGAATGTAATTTGAATTAGTGCACTCTTTTCATGCAGCTGGCACCCCATATGAAAATGGTGTTTTCCGCATGAAACTAGTCTTAACTACTGATTTTCCACACTCTCCGCCAAAAGGTGATTTGTTTTTGAATTACTCATGAAATGTTGATTCTGTAACTTCAGAAGGATTGCACATTTTTTAGGTTTGGTTATTCCCTTAGTTAATTATTCTTCATTTCATTTTCAAGATCTTGTAGTCCATTTATAGTTTTGTCTTTTTACTACAGGTTATTTTGTGACAAAAATATTCCATCCTAATATTGCAAACAATGGAGAAATTTGTGTCAATGCTCTGAAGAAGGATTGGAATCCAAACCTTGGATTGCGACATGTTCTTGTGGTATGCTAATGTTCCCCTTTTCTGTGAATTTTATTTGGTAGCTGCAAGTTATGATAAGTGTGAAGTTGAAATAATTTAAAATAAATCTGTATTTCAGTGAATTTTGCAAATCAAATGAGATTGGATCTTTTGAAACTAGATTGGAAAGTCAAAAAGTAATTTGGTCACGGGGATAAATTGGTTACTTTGTTTTAATAAGCTGTTTTAATAAGCTGGACTTCCCCTGAAACTGTAATTATATGGATAGCTTGAACTAGAGTTTCTTGTGTGAGATGACTAAAAAGTGTCCTTTTGGTATACTGGAGGTTTGAGTTTATAACTTTAACTAAGTAGTTTGTACTGGTAATGGATCTGTGTCGAGCATGCCATACAAAAGATATAAAAACCCTTACCTAACAAGCAAAATTGACCAAATAATTTATAAATTGTGCCCTTAGTATCAATTAGTTTTTATTGTTTGATCCCTAAATTTTTTCATTTACCTGATTTAATTTACAAACCTTCATGACAGAAATGTATTCAAATTCAACCCTATGTTTGCCCCTTTATGGCCTTGTATTTGAAGTTTTGGACAGGTTATGGCATGCCAGAGCTGGGCATTGAATAATCACCTTATTTTTTTTTGAAATAGTTCATTTACAAACTGTTTGCCATGTGATTGAGATTGAACTCAGGTTACTCATATGTTTGCCCTGGGTCCTGAGTGGATTCTTTTGCGGGGGCATGAGGTTTCCTGCACATATATGTCAGAAGTAGGTGGTGTAGCTGGGCATGGAATATTCACCTTATTTTTTTTGAAATAGTTCATTTACAAACTGTTTGCCATGTGATTGTGATTGAACTCAGGTTACTCATGTGTTTGTCCTGGGTACTGAGTGGATTCTTTTGCGGGGGCATGAGGTTTCCTGCGCATGTATGTCAGAAGCAGGTGGTGTACTTTGCTTGACCACTGCCTGACTCTCACAAAACTAGTATAGGGTTTGCATACTCAGGCAGGTTACCGCAATCGGAATGTACCCAGGTCGTTTTGACTTGTGAACCAGAACAGGAGCAGAATCTGGTTGGTGATAACCAGGTCTGTGTGGTGTACTTTGCTTGAGCACTGCCTGGCTCTCACAAATCTACTATATACTCAGGCAGGTTATTGCAATCAGAATATACACAGGTCTTTTTGACTTGTGAACCAGAACAGGAACAGAATCTGGTTGGTGTAAACCAGGTCTGTGTGATGAACCATGTAAATTCGCAAAGGTAAGCTTCAGTTAGCTCCATATCCAACAATTTAAAAACTTAAGACAGCTTCACATCATCAGTTGAGTTTTATCATATTAGATATGTCAGAAATAGGTGGCAATACTCAGGCAGGGTACCAAACACTGTGCTTGAGCCCTCTGCACCTCTTGCAAACTTAAGATAGGGTTTGGAAACCCAATACTGTAATCAGAATGTGCCTAGCTCTTCTTGATGTAAAACTTCAGGCAGCTCCACATCCAACAACTACTTAAGACAGCTCCACTTCATCAATTAAAATTATATCATATTAGATATATCACAAATAGGCGGGCATACCCAGGCAGAGTACCAGATACTTTGATTGAGCCCTGTCTGGCCCTTGTAAACCTAAGCTAGGGTTTGCATACCCAGCAGGATACCATAATTAGAATGTGAACCTAAATACTTTGCAGAGTACCAGATACTTTACTTGAGCCCTTGTAAACCTAAGATAGGGTTTGCATACCAAGCAGGATACCATAATTAGAATGTAACCGGGTCTTCTTGATCTTCTTGATGACACATGAACCAGATAAGGAGCAGAACTGGGTTGGTGCAAACCAGGTCTGGGGGCTGAACAAAGTAAATAAATTATTTAAGGTAAACCTGAGGCAACTCCACATCCAACAATCTATAATATAAACTTAAGACAGCTCCACAGTCATAGTAGATTGGGATGGTAATTCCCTATTTTAGCGTGAGCCATTCAAAGATAAATATTGATAATTGAGTTCCTCTTGTGTTAACATAGCTCCACAATCATGCATGAAATTCCATCATATTAGATTGGGATGGTCGGTACAGAAACTAGTTTGCAATTAAATTCAACACTTGTGTGTAAGCCATTCAAAGATAAGTATTGATATTTGAGTTCCGCTTGTGTTAATACAGCTCCACAATCATACCTAAAAAATCGTCATATTAGATTGGGATGGTCAGTACAGAAACTGGTTTGCAATTAAATTCTAAACTTTAGTGTAAGCCATTCAAAGATAAGTATTGATATTTGAGTTCCTCTTGTGTTAAGACAGCTCCACAATCATACTAGAAATCCCACCACATTAGATTGGGATGGTCATTATGGAAACTGGTTTGCAATTAAATTCTCCATTTTAGTGTAAGCCATTCAAAGGCAAATATTGGTATTTGAGTTTTTCTTGTGGCTTGTGTCCTTTTGTCACTAGAAGTTGAGATTCAATGCTTTAGTTGAGTCTAACTGTGTTCTTGAAGACTTTGATTTGGACATCTTGGATCATAATTTTTACAGAGTAAAATGTGGACAAACATGCCTTTATGTTCGCAGGAAAAAAATTGCTGCATGAAAACCTTGTACTGCATATTATGGCATCGTTAATGTTTCTTGTTTTGTTTTTCACATCATAAAAATTATAAGTTCTCAAATTTTGCATCTGTTAAAAACTCATAGTTTACCCCTTGGCTAGTACTTCTGCATGAATATTTGCACGAGGATGAAATCTTGCTGCTGCCGCTGTCTTCATATGGAAAAAATGTGATTTGATGTGTATAAAGGGAAAAAAATGCAGTTTAACATGGCTAACTGAACCATAAACATCTAAGTTGTTGATTTCTCTTTGATGGTACTTTCCAAACATAGTCACAAAATGCTCATTAATTGTTTAATCAATATTGGGTAGAGACTGAGTTCACATGGCAACAAAGAAACAAAATTATCTTATATTTGTCAAACTTGTTAACTTAATTACCATTTACCCTCCCAATTTTTCACCAGAACAGGGAAGAGGAAATTGTAAGCTTTAACTTGCCTGGACATGCAATTATTATTTATTATGATCAAATTATAACTTAGCAACTAGCTATGTGATTCTGTAATCCAGATGTATTCAAGAATCAAATCTAATATAACAAATGTTCCTAAGTTTAGATTCATCTGATACATTTAAGATATTTATGTATTTTTAAAGTTGGCATGTATTTGTCGAGGAAGAAAATTATGAGTCTGAATTTGTGAACTATGGTTAAATGTTAACAACCCTATATACATTATACATTATAATAGATGCTACTTAATTTGGAGATATCATAGAGGATGTATTGAAAATTTGAAAAAGTATGTTAAGTTAGTTAATACTGGAATTGTTACCTTTTCCCCCAATCTCATGGACATGTGCATTGTTCTTTGGACCTATCAAGATTTTAGAGTTGCTTGGAATGACCTTTCCATATTGACATCTGTATTAGATAACTGTTAAATTTGAAGAATCCTAGTTCTGGGTCATGAACTGAAGATGCAACAAAGAGCAAATAGATTTTTTAAAATATAGTTCTCTCCATAGACAACTCAGAGTCAACCAGCAACTAACTTCTTGAGTTCTGGTACTTAAGTCTTTTTATTATTAGAGAAAGACGAAAGGGAGTGTCCTTCCTTTTTTTCTGAAACATTTACTAATGGATGGGGGTATGCAGAAAGTACGAGCTGTATTTCTGATTGTTTGCACCATGCACATAAGAAAAATGCCAATACATCTCAAAGCACATAACCATACATCTTGTGTGATCTTTGCAACATTTGATTGATGTGGATTGAATTTGTGTTGATATTCAAAGTTTTGTTCTTCTAGGCTGACATATTCAACATTTTTTAATAGGTTATAAGGTGCCTACTCATAGAACCTTTTCCAGAGTCCGCATTGAATGAGCAGGCTGGGAAGATGCTTATGGAAGACTACGAAGCCTATGCGAGACATGCCAGGTGTGTTCATGATGAAATTATGTCTCTCATTTCATTTTTTATGTTTAAGCATCTTATTAGAAATTTCATTTCATCTGTTTCTTTCTAGTATTTTCTGCAATAGATGGGGTGGCCGTTGTAGATGATAGATAATGGAGTCAATTTATAATTGTTTTTCTCATATTCCAATATCTATCATTGCTAATGTAAATATTTTACGGTAGCTGCAGCATGGTGGTTTTGCTTTGTGTTATCCTTTCAGAAAAACAAAACATGAACAATTGTTAAAATAGCATCCACAAATTAAAGTTAAATATTATTAATTTGAACTGGAAAGCTGAAGTCTCTGATTGTAGTCTAAGCTTAAATTATTCTTTGAAGCCTGTTGCATATATGTTGTATAGAGTGATGGGTGTGAACCCTATTGTATAACTGTTGTAAAGAGTGAAAGGGGCGAACCTTGTTGAAGAACGCAAACAAGAGTAACTGTGATATCCTTCTGATTGTCGAAGAACGCAAACAAGAGTAATTTGATCTTACTATATAAGTTGTTCGTTATTGTGATCTGGCCTAAAATTAATTGTTATAGAGAAATTTAGTTGGAAGGTTTGACCACTTAAATTTATTGATAGCAATATTGTAGTTAGGATTTGCTGAAAATATATGACAATGCAGTTTCATTGGACCAATATCTGGCACAGCTTCTGTTAATGTGGAATGTACAGATTTCTAAATAGGTTGGTTGTATGTGCTGCAATCACAAGTTTATGGTGTGGTATCCTCTAATTGGGATTTTTGGGACTTTTATAAAGTTACTTAAGTATAGCATGAATTGACAATTTAGTGTAGAAGGGGTTCCTCTTCAACTATATGGTAATGCGGTTTCATTGTTTCAATATCTTCCACAGCTAAGTTTCTTGCAGAATGTGCATAGATCAAATGCTACAATCAGATATTATTTTTATGGTGTTCCAGCGGGCTCGAGTGTGTAGTAACTAGTGTGTAAAACATCACATTCAAATTATGTATTGTAACAGGGGGTGTCCCTGTTACAGAAATGTGATATACCCATGCTAAATTTTTCAATCAATAGCAGAGGCAGACTTTAAACATGAAGAAGATTTATAAATCATTTAACAATGACATCTTGCAAATGCTAAACTTCTGACTTGAACAGTGAAAGTTTACTGTTAATCAGTATTGTATTAACGTAACAACAAGCTGATATGCAAACAAAAAAACTGAATCAAAAATCAGAAATCTTAGTATAAACAGATCTTGCCCTATGCCATATATTTTAAAAAGGAGGAGAATACATAAGGTCTAATGTCCTTGTTTGGAACAACCATATTTTTTCTAAGATTAATATTGCAAGGTATGAGTTGCATGGCTGGTGTAAAAATTGGGAGTTGAAAATAAGTGCCAATTTAGAATTGTTTGTTGGAAACTGAAGTAAGAATATAGCGTTTCTAAATTTTTCAATCAATAGCAGAGGCAGACTTTAAACATGAAGAGGATTTATAAATCATTTAACAATGACATCTTGCAAATGCTAAACTTCTGACTTGAACAGTGAAAGTTTACTGTTAATCAGTATTGTATTAACGTAACAACAAGCTGATATGCAAACAAAAAAACTGAATCAAAAATCGGAAATCTTAGTATAAACAGATCTTGCCCTATGCCATATATTTTAAAAAGGAGTAGATTACATAAGGTCTAATGTCCTTGTTTGGAACAACCATATTTTTTCTAAGATTACTATTGCAAGGTATGAGTTGCATGGCTGGTGTAAAAATTGGGAGTTGAAAATAAGTGCCAATTTAGAATTGTTTGTTGGAAACTGAAGTAAGAATATAGTGTTTCGAAAGATGTAATGCAAGGAATCCGGTGCTATGACTGGAGTACAATAGCAGGTGTAATGTTTTTTCCTGTATTGCAAGAAATCCAGCTGGTGGCGATTTGGCAGCCTTAAGGAGCCTTGAATAGCTGTCTTCTGCTTGAATAAAGGGTCCTGTTGATATATATTTCAACTATAATAATGACATTGCTATGCAGTCTTAAAAGAGTCTTGAATAAAGGGTCCATTTGAAATATACTTCAACTATAATAGTGATTTGCTATCAGGATTCAAACTCTCTAGTTTTTTGAGTCAAACTCATTGACCCATGTTTCATGACTAGTGGTTTACAACTTCACATTAACCTGTGTCTATGGGAATGAAGCTTCGGGACTATGGAGTTTCCACTTAATTATAATAGTGTTTGATGGAGTTTAAATGCAATGCATTGTTTTCTTGGTGAATCCCACGACCAGAAAACTAGTGCACACTTTCATTTTTAGGACTAGGAAAAGTGAATTTTTTATTCATCAAATTTTCTAGGATTTTTATTTAGCACACCTTTTTTTGTTAGGACCTGAGTATTAATATATATCTTAAAAAGTGCTAGTATTGTTTTCTGTGGAATTATGGTAAAACTGGAACTAACAGGAAAATAAATGTATATAGGATTCTGAATTGGTATCAGTGGCCACTATCATGATTCTGAATTTGAATTGTACATTTTTTGTTTTTTTATCAAGCTCTTAAACATTCTGTTTGTTTGATTTTTCAGATTATATACAAACCTTCATGCTTTGAAGCCCAAGATGAAAAGTAAAGCAGCTATTTCAGAGTCTACTGCTCTAAATGAAGGGCCAACAAATAACATTGTTTCTGCTCCTGGTCCTCTCTTACCATGTAGCACAAATAAAGAAAATAATAGTCAAGATCCAAGCAGTAATGTTGCTACAACGGAAGCTGTTGGAGTCGGGGCATCAGCAGTTCAGAAGAAGAAAGATCTGGCAGCATCTATGAAAGTGTCCGTGGACAAGAAAAAATTGGACGCTAGAAAGAAAAGTTTGAAGAGATTGTAAGTTAAAAATTGCAAAATGAGATAACTTAATCTGAGCCTTTGAAACAGTGATCTTTTATCCAGATTGGGTAAATAATGTAAGGTGAGAAATGTCTGGTCTCTCATTTTTATGGAGCCAAAATTTGGAAACTTGATAGGTTGGAAGAACAAGGTTCAAGTTGTCAGTGTCTAGCAAAATGAGATAATTTAATGTCATTGAAAATGTTGGTCAATTTGTACAGTGGGAAATGCCTGGCATTTCAATTCTTTATGGATCCAAAATTTGGCGACTACATGAACTTTGTGAGAAATATGGTGGCAAAGTTGAAACCTAGGAAAAGAAGATAATTTCATAGATTCAGTTCTTTCATTAATATCATAGATTCAGCTATTTCAGAGTTGATCTTTGCAGCCAGAATGGCTAAATAAGGCACATTATATGGAGTGAAACTTATATTCTACGGTATCATGTAAGAATAATTACTAGGCAATGTTTTTAGATTATCTGCGTCTTGAAAATTGGTAAAATGAAAATCCATATCTGGCAATGTTTTTAGATTCATATTATGTCAGTCTTGAACATCCATCTCTACTGAAATTGGTAAAATAATGCATGTTAAACGTCTATTCTTGCATTGTTTTTATCTTATAATTTGTACATATCTGAGTTATTATTATCCCGAGTCTTGAACATCTTCACTGAAATTGACCTTTTGGGGCCTCAAGGAACATTTTGGCTTTGAAAAATGAGTTTCTCTACTGAGATTAGATTCATGGCTGCTTGTTATAAGCTAACAGTGGAAATTGCTTTTGTGTCAGTGAGCCCTTTTAAGAACATTGCCTGCTGAGATGAAATTCCTTCTGAATCTAAGTGGTCATGGATTATGGATGCTAGTTAGCAAACAGTGGAAATTGCTTGCGTGTCAGTGAGCCCTTTAAGAACATTGCCTACGAGAATCAAATTCCTTACATGTCTGTGAAGCCTCTAGGGACACTGCCTTCTTCCTCCCAAAATACACGTATACACACAGATTTTTTTAAGACGAAGTGGTCTCTGTTTTACCCTCTTAAAATATAATTAAATGAAATACTTAAAAGAATAGCTATTTTCTTTAGCCTCTTAAAGTGCAATATGGTAAATTTGAAAGAATGTCTGGGGCAAATTTCTCCTAAATATGTTAGCTCTTGATCAGAATGCTGCATCGTAGGTATTGAAAAAGGAGAATCATTCCACAGGCAGTGTTGAAAAATTGCATACTTCACGTTTTAGCTCGTGAAGTGATCCCAACCCTGGCCCATATGGAAATGGAATTCCATTCCCATTTCTCCCATTCATATATGACCAAACTCAAAATAAAATCGAATCTTTTAACCTTTTTGTACGATTTCTCCCATTTCCTTGTCTCCTATTTCGTTTTCCAAACTCAAAATTAAATTGAATCTTATTAGCCTTTTCGTACCAGTTATCAGATGAGCAAAGTGCATGGAACACTAAGAACTGATCAAGTGCAGGCTTGTGTGATAGCTCTTGATCAGAATGCTGCATCGTAGGTATTGAAAAAGGAGAATCATTGCACAGGCAGTGTTGAAAAATTGCACACTCTACGTTTTAGCTCGTGAAGTGATCCCATCCCTGGCCCATATGGAAATGGAATTCCATTCCCATTTCTCCCATTCATATATGACCAAACTCAAAATAAAATCGAATCTTTTAACTTTTTTGTACGATTTCTCCCATTTCCTTGTCTCCTATTTCGTTTTCCAAACTCAAAATTAAATTGAATCTTATTAACATTTTCGTACCAGTTTATCAGATGAGCAAAGTGCATGGAACACTAAGAACTGATCAAGTGCAGGCTTGTGTGAATTGTTAAATCATCAGGACAATCCTGGAATCATTAGCATCACAAATTCTGCATTGGGATACCTCTGGAGAGTATCAAATAAGCACACTATTACACCAATTGCTTCTACCACGTAAAGCCTATTATACTATATTGATCGCTTTTGACATCTTGAGCATCATATTAGCAGATATAATGTTGGCAGCGCACACCCAGGAATGGAATTTGATCCATGGAATATACCATCCCTATCTAATAATACAATATCTTAATTTTTTTTTTTTCGTTTCCAATGTGTATATTTTTGGTTTTTTTTCAGAAGTTGAAATATATGTAGGAATTATTAGGAAACAATTTTGAAATCCAAATTAAAATATAATTAACAAACTCAGATTTATTTGCAATTAATGCAATTTGGGACACACCTATCTACCTTTTTTCCAACACCTCATGCTAGGTTATGACGTATTAGCATATATTTAATTAACAACAGTCTGATATTTTTCCTAACAGAAGTTAATTAATTTTACGTGCTGCTTGTGTATTCAATTGTAACATTCAAATTACAGATTTCCCTGCAATTACAGATTTGCATGGTGACATTCAAATTGCTTGAAATTAAGCAGAAATTGCTCTTAAGGAGCCCCATGTGAAGGGTGCGATTGATCAGAGGGTGCTACTTGAGATATTTTAGGATTATTTTAAAAGGGGACGTCCCACAAATTTTGTAGTGGAGTCTATGCTTAAAAGTTTAAACTCCATAATTTATGGAAGCTGGTCTCATGAATTGTTTTATTCATCATATTCAATTTACATAACTAAATAATTAAAAAAAGACTGATTAGAATTAAAAATATATATAATTGACAAGTAGTAGAGAAAAATCCTAAATTGGAGGGGCAATTTCTAGTCCCCGACCTATGCCACCTGCTCAAATTTGCACCCTAAAAAGTTGGGATTGCTATTTTTGATGAAAAGATAAAATTAATACTGCAACACTTTTTTCCCACATCATGAGACCTTGCACTCTATAAAAATAGATTCAAAAGCTCCCCTCATGGGACCACACCCTCAGTCTCCTAAAAATTAAGAATCTTCCTTGAAAATATGAGCGTCTCTTAAGTATTTGAAATGACTCAAAGCCCTATGCAAGACTCTATAAACTCCAGTTAGGTCCTCTATCCACCATGCTTACCTATTAGAACTTTGATAGTGAGCCAAATTTGCTAAACGTAGAAATTCCTTAGAAGGGTACATTACAATCCACTCTTCCCAAAATTGTTCGTCCTAAAGCGACCTCAATTATGAATGTTGCAGAATTTGTCCACTCGCCCACATCACATTGTCAATTGTCAGATCCTTTCGCTTCACCAAATATTTTATGACGATTATCCTCAATCTTCATTCTCTGTATCAATAATGGCCTAAGGAGAATAATATACTTCTCGTCATCCATGGGTGGTAGTGTTGTAGAAGGAATCACTTTGTACCCAATGCTCTTCTTGATGCAAGATACATGGAAGACATTGCACACTTTGCTATCTGTTAGCAACCCTAACTCATAAGCCACCTCCCCTAATGCACATAATAATCCTAAAAGGACTATAATATCATGGCTTGGGTTTCTATGCTCAACTCTACCCCACAAGGTTGCAACATCAAATACACTATGCCACTAACCTTGACTGACTGCTCAACTCTTCTAATCAACGTACTACTTTTGTTGGTTTTGTGCCTTTTGAATATTCTCTTCTAGAGATGATGAACTATCAGTCTCGAATGAGGCTCTTGGTGCTAGGCACTTTGCTATCTCCAAACAATATATCTAGAAAGTTGGGTGCTCCACACCCATAATTAAATAGACATCTGATACATGGTATTATAGTAATACTCAAATAAGTGTAGCACTTAACCCACAATTTCTTCTACATGGATATGTAATGTTTGAGGTATCTCTTTAGCCACTTATTGACAATATTTGTTTACCCATCAATTAACTCTAGTCACTTAAGCTAAACTTTAGGCATCTAATAATAATTATTTTATTAATTATTTTGATGCAACCTAGGTTAGACCTTTTTTAGGGTTTCAATCTCCTTTATAAGGACGATCTTGGCCGAGGAGGTGATAGGAAGTAGTGATGCAGTGCTGAACTAGTGCTAACATCAGCAAATGACGAGCCCAAAGTTGAAGGTCAAACGAATGTCGAGGCAAAAAAATGCCATAAAAATGACACTGTTAAAGAAAAAGTCCAACCGTTGGAAACAAGAGCCGGAAAACAAAGAGCCGGTGCCGGATAAAAAATCGGTGGCCAAAAATGTATGTTTGAAAATAGGCCATGTGAGAAATAACATGGGCATACAGACTCCGTTTTTTGCAAACAAGATATCACCGAAAAGCTGGTTCTGAGCCCGTCATAGTGGTATAGGTAGTTTTCAGTTTTGATGGCTTTTTCTGCTGTCAAAGTCATGGGTACATTTTTGCAGTCCAGGAGGCATATCTTGAGCATCCGATCTCTGATTTGGGAATTCTTTATATCATTGGAAAGCTATTTTTGAGATCTTTCCCGTGATGCTAGTTGTATTTCCAGATTCTGCTTCAAGTACATTCTATTCAGTCTTCTACATTTTTGCATTCTGTGGATAACTTGGTTGTTTCAAGTTCGAGGATCGATTTCTTTGCTTCAAATGATTCGTCATGACTTGTACTATCTTTTGTATTAGTGATATGCCTGTTCTGATCTTTGTAGACATCATTTGTATGCATTCTTGCAAACACATTGAGATAAAAAAGCCATACTGCATCTCTGTTTTTTGTTTCAGTTGTTTGCCTTGTTTTGCCTTCTGATTCGAGTAGTGTCATTTGAGGACACTCATGCAGATTACTATAATCTTGGGATTCATCATATCTTGTGCCTTATTGTATATGTACTACTTTGATAAAGTGCCATGGAGGGTTGATGTTTTGCCTTTGTTTGCTATCTTCCTTTGTCCAAGTGAGTGTCCCTTCCGTGACATTAGCCTCATGACGTGTTTGAGATTGATCACTTCAGTACACATTTATGTACTTTTTTGTGCATCTTGATCGTGGTTCCTTGACTTGCAGTTCTTTTTGGCCCACTTTCTCAGTTGCCTGTCACCTCACCCTATCTGCATTAGGGGGATTCTACTGTTGTTTCTCACGCTTCCTTGGTTCGATTGATAAGCTCTTCAGGCTTTGGTGTTTTATGCCATTTGCATTTTCAAGTTCAGTTGTTTGCCTTTGTTTTCCTCTTGATTCGATGCAGATTACAATCTTCTCTACCTGGTCAAGTTCTATTTCAGTGGAGATTTTTCAAATCAGCAGGCATCTTTCGACAGAGCTTTGCAACTTCTACATGCTTTAGTGATGTTTTACATGATCATCTTTGTTCCTATCTTTTGGGACATTCCCTAGTTTGGAGGCTTCTTCAGTCCTTCACTAGTTTCTTTCAGCATGTTTTCCATCTCTTTTTGGAGTAGAGTTTTTCCCATGTGGTTTTCTCTATTTCTCCTCTTTACAAAGATTTGGTTGTGCTTGGGTACCTCATTAGGCTTTGTTTACCGGGACCCATTTCTACTTTTAGTAGTAGTTTCTAGGTTTTTAGCTACTCCCTAAGTTTATCTTAAGGGGGGGTGTTAGAGTAATTAGATATTTCCTAATTAACTCTAGTCACTTAAGCTAAACTTTAGGCATCTAATAATTAATTATTTTGATGCAACTTAGGTTAGACCTTTTTTAGGGTTTCGATCTCCTTTATAAGGATGATCTCTCATTGTAAACATAACTTGAGATAATTCAGTTTTGATTATAGCAATCTCTTTTTTGCTCATCAAGAATGTCTCATCTATGGATTTGGCAATTCCTACCTCCATAGCTTTTTTGCGTCTCTCTTCTGTAACAGGTGTTTGCGTGCAGGTGATTCTTGGGAGCTGTGGGGTTGATATTTCATTAACTTCAATACAATGTGTGTTGTAACTAATAGTTAGAGTAACCTTTGTCCAATTGAGTTTGATTAGCTCTTGCCAAAAGTGACTCATGAACTTGCTATCTAGATCACTAACTATACTCCATAACAATCTATGTAGTTCTAAAAAATATACTCAACAAGAAGCGTACAAACTTTTTGAGCCTATTGAACATGACATAAATACAACACTTTTTTTGAGCTTTGGATAAGCCTATAATAAAATTCATGGAAATGTGCTCCCACTTTCAACTAGGAAGGGTAGGGGCTATAGTAAACCTATTGGAAAGGAATGCTCTTTCTTGTTCTGTTGACAAACTAGGCACTCACACATGTTGTAAAAGCTTAAATTAGAAACCCTTCCAAGTAAAGCACTCCCTCATCTTCTTGTAAGATTAAAAATACATTGAGTCCCCTACCATGGGAGGTCTCATTTTTCTCCTTGTACTAAGAAAATTGTCCCCTTGTAATTGATAAGCTCATTCTGAACAAAGTCTTTGCCATCATGCACTATACTATTAATGATGCTTAAGGTCCACTAGTCCTTGGCATAGTCATATGAAATTGACTCCCTCCAATTGATTATGATCTCTTCAAGGGAGCATAAATGTGGCTTACCCAACAATGCATCAATTACTAGATCCTTCTTCCCTTAAACATAAGCAATGTTGAAGTTGTTAGCCAATAGCCTAATCACCCACTTTTTTTTGTCGATCATGGTATCGTATTTATTAAGGAAAGCTTTTGGCTATTGTGATATCTTAACTACCTTCTACCCACGTCATACTATCTAAATTTAGCCAAATCATTCATAATGACTAATATCTTCTTATCACATATATTGTAGTTCCATTTCACACCTCAATTTTTGGCTCACAATGCTAATAGATGCTAATCTTAATTAACATTGCACCCATGCCCTCTCCAAAAGCATTACAGTCTAGCTCAAAAGGCTTAGTGAAATGTGAGTTGGAAATAATTAGACATGAACTCAACAACCATTTAAGCCTATCAAAGCACCATTGTACCTGATCTATCCAAATGACCAAAGATAAGCCCACTTCTTCATCAAGTCAATAAGTGACATAGCCTATTGTGAGAACCACTTCACAAGGTGTTAGTAAAAACCACAATGTCTAAATAACCCCTTAAGGTTCTTGTTTGGAGGCCAATCTACAATATTTCAGATTTTGTCTTAATCAACTCTAACACTTTCTAAACTAATGATGTGTGCCAAGTAAAGTGATACTCTCATGCCAAAATCACATTAGGAGTCCTTAACTTACAAGGAATCCCTCTTTAGTGTGCCCATTACCTCTTCATGGTGTCTCAAATGCTCATTCCAAGAGTGATTTAAGACAATTATGTCATCAAAGAAGATGAGTAAAAGTTTCCTCAATCGATGCTAGAAGATTAGATTCACATAATATTGGAAAGTAGTTCGTGCATTGATTAAGCCAAATGACATAACCAAAAACTCATCACTTCCATAATAACACCAAAAACCCTTCTTTTCCACACCTTCATCTCTCATCCAAATTTGGTAATATCAAGATCTCAAATAATTTTGGAGTAGTAAACCCCATGTAGCTCATGAATCAACTCATCAATGTGTGGGATGAGTTATCGATTCTTAATAGTCTTTTTGTTTTGGAAAAAATAGTCAATACATATACAACATGTCATATCCTTACTCTTAACCAACACAACTGCTGCAAAAGGACTCTTGCTTAGTCAAATATGTCCCATCTTAAGCATCTCCTTAATGGTTTCCTCTATCTCATCTTTAAGCCACTTAGGATTCCTATATGGAGTGATAGTATCAGGTTTGAAACCTTCTCCGACTCAATAATATTATGATTTATGTCCCTGTTTGGTTGTTTCATAGGTGGTATGTCTCTAAATAGTTTACCATGTTTAGTTAAGAGTTCTTGGCTATTGGGAGGATAATCCCACTTCTGCTACTCCTTTGCTTAAACATCACACAACACTCTACCTATTTGTTTCTGATGAATCTCTCCATCCTTTAAAAAAAAAAGCCACATGAACATCCTCATCTAACATCCCCATATACATGTTTCTAGTCATTTACCTTGAACTTCACCTCCAAAGTATGCAAATGAGGTAAAAATTTTCAATTGTATGATTCCACTTCATGCCAATAACAATATCCACCTCTCCCACTATCACCATATAATAATGAACCTGGAATACACTGTTAGCCCCAATTGATAATGGAATTATTTAATGCTATGAATGTATGTAAAAGAGTATTAGTTGTTATGTTGTCATTGATGCCAAAATCTTAGTTGGCTAGATATTATGCTAACTCAGTAGAGTGCTATATCAATATGATTGACGAAGAGGATTTGAAGAAAGTATGTTGAAGACATAGTTGATAAGTATGGTATTCAACGGGCACTTGAAGGAGTTGGAAAATAATAATGTAATGATGGTTTGACTATTTTATAATCGTGTAATATTATAATTAGTGTCATTTGTTAAATAGTAATCAAACTTGTTAGAATTCCTTTTCAGTTAGCAGTGACGTATAAAAGGTTGTGTCATGTAAACTTTTAGAACATGGTGAAAGTTAGTAAACACAAAAGAGTAAGAGGCCTACGAAATCTGTAAAAAATAGAGAATGCTATGTGTAAAGAATGTTAGCTCAGTAAGATGACAAAATGTTAGCTCAGTAAGATGACAAAATCTAGTTTTTTAAGCAAGGCACGCACTTCAAATGATATCCTGAGATTGGTGCATATTGATCTATGTGGTCCAACTGGTGTTGATAGTTACTATGGTGACAAATATTTCATATTGTTTGTTGAAAATTATTCTAGAATGACGACTGTTATGTTCATGAAGGTGAAATCACATGCTTTTGATACGTTCAAATGGTATAAAGATAGAGTTGAAAAGAAACTGAAAGATCTTTGAAATGTTTAAGATTTGATAGAGACAATTAGTTTATGTCTATTGAATTCACTAACTTTTGTACTAAGAATGGTATTAATAAACAATTGTACACCTCGAGCATCAATTAGTACAACCCAGTAGGAAGTTGAACCCTTACCAAGTGGAGAAATTGCTGAAAACCAAAGAATTGAACCTATATGGGCCAAATATGTGAGAAAGAATCATTCCCTTGAAAAAATTATTGGTGATAGAAGCAAGTTAAGAGATAGTGCCTATTTGATTGCTGATTTTGAACCAAGAATAGTTAAGTCTACATTGGATAATGAGGATTAGACAAATGATATGAATGAAGAGATTGATCATATTGAGAAGAACAACACATGGACTCTATTCTTGAGACCCATTGACAAGAATGTGATAGGAAACAAATGGATTTTCAAAAACACCTAAAGAAAAATGGAGAAGTCATTAGAAACAAGGCAAGATTAGTTTGAAAAGTTTATGCACAACAAGAAGGAATAGATTATGGTGAGAATTTTGCACTTGTGGCAAGATTGGAAGGAGTAAGAACACTATTGGCTTATGCTACATACAAGAAGTTCAAAGTCTATCAAATGGATGTCAAACCTGCATTTGAATGAAATTCTTGAAGAGAAAGTATATATTGAACAACCTGAAGGAGTCATTGAACCTAGAAAGAAGAAAATGGTTTGCAAGTTGAAAAAGGCTTTGTATGGATTAAAACAAGCACCAAGAGCATGGTATGGAAGGTTACATTCTTATTTAATTAAGATTGGATTTGATAGAACAAGCAAGAACAATAATTTATATCTGCAATGTGAATATGAAAGTATGGTATTAATTTTTGAAGTATTTGTTGATGATATTATATTTGGAGGAAATGACATGTGTAATTTTTTTAAAAAATCAAATGAGTACAAAATTTAAATTTCAATGTTTGGTGAGATCAAAATTTTCATTGGATCACAATTCTATCAAAGAAGGAAAGGAATATATGTGGCTCAGCCTAGGCATGTGAAAGAAATCTTGAAGACATTTGGGATGGATGAGTCAAAGCTAGTCAGTACACCTATGATGACTGGAGTGAAATTATTAAAAGAAGACACTACTGGAGAGATAAATGAGACACACTGCAGATATATGATTGGTAAATTACAATATATTATACATAGTAGACCAGATATTGCACATGTTGTTGGAATTGTGGAAAGATTTTCATCTAATCCAAAGGAGACACATGATTTCTATGAAAAGAATATTCAAATATCTAAAAGGAACTAAAGATTATGACCTATGGTACAAACAAGGTGATGACTTTAATTTTAAAATCTCATAGATGTTGATTGGGTTGGTAATATTTGTTAGAGTAATTACTTGTTTATACTCATTAATTAAATCACTTTGATTTAATTAAATAAGTTGCCTATTACTCTAGTTTTCTTAAGCTATCTTGTAGGTGCATATAATTAATATTTTATTAATTATATTGTGCAACCTAGCTTTTTTAGGCTTTAGGGCTTTCGTTCACCTTTAAGGTTGAACTCTTGTAATTCTTTTTTCAAGCATTCATTCAATCAATCTGGGAATACAATTTTTCTCTCATCTTGTTGAGTTATTCCAAGCTCTGCTTTTTCCTTCTTTTTTCGGTTTCTCTTCAGTAGGTTATTTGCATGCAGGTGATCTTGGCAATCTGTGAAGTTGGTTTTCACAACTTCTATATGGTATCAAAGCCGCCTTGTTGCTTCTTGTTCGAAGGATTTTTGAAGCCGTGATTCAGAGTTAAAAACCGTAGCTTTTTTGAGGTTTTTTCTTCAATCGGGAAGAAGAGCAATTTTTTAGAGCACTTTGGGCCCAAACGGACACTGCCGTTGGATCCAAAAGGCCGTTTACAGTCAAGATCCATGTAAAACTTGTCCTTTTTGGCTTCCAGGCGTTTGGAATTTTTTTTTACCCCCCTCCCTTGAGAGGCTGTACGAATGCATTTATTGCAAAAAAATCAAAAAAAAATCAAAAAGCACGGCCACAGGTGCCACCACCGCGCTACCTCAGTGCGGCTCTTGCGCCACCTCCGTTGGCAGCAACACCGCAGTGCCACCCACTAGTCTTCGCTGCTCTGCCGCCACCCAGGCGCCACCGACCAACCTCCTCCGCTGTGACGACACCAGTGGCAGTCACCCTTGCGGCCACCACCGCCGGTGGTGATCCCCAGTCAGCCACCTCCTGTATAGTTAGCTAGCATGGAAATTTTGCACAATTTGCACCAACCAGGGTGTGACATGTGGCACAGGCACCATGTGGCACCTTGCCACGTCACCCTGATGATGTCATCCTACCATGTGGCACCTTTTTTGCGTTGATGGGTTGCAGGCCGTCAAATTTTTTGCTGTGAAATGATGGCGTCAGCACTGCATCATCAACCTTGCAGGCACTCTCTAGGTCCTTTTTGACCTACTCGCAGTCTTTTGGCCATATCTTGAGCATACGAAGGTCTTTTTTCGATCTGAAAGAAGCGCTAGAAAGTTGGTTCCGAGACGAAGACAATGGTGTAGGATTTTTTTGATTTTGATGCAGTTTAGCTTCCTATTTTTGTAGTTGAAGTCTGAAGTTCTATTTTTGACTTTGACGAGCGTTTCTTGTGCGTCCCATCTCCGTTTTTTGAAAACGTGATATTTTTGGAAAGTTGGTTCTGTCTACTTTTCAGAAATGATGTAATTTCTTCCAGATTCTGCCCCATGCTCTTTCTATCATGTTTTTGGCATTTTTGCTCTATGATGGATATCTTGGGTATTTCAAGTCTGGGGATCGTTTTCTTGGCATGGGATCTCTTCTTTTGGGTTGTACTATCTTTTGTATCAGCTTTTTCCCTATTTTGATCATTGTTAATTTCATTTGTAAGAATCTTTATGCAAACGCACTGAGATAAAGTGCCACTCTTGCATTTCGGGATCCTTTTCATCATTGTGGTTTGTTGTACTCGCATAAAGTGCCATGGGGGGATAGTTGTTTGCCGATTTTGTGCCCTCTTCCTCTTTTGCCTCATGCAGTGTTAGTGACACTTGCCTTTATAGGTGTTTGTACCTCACTCTCGATGTGTTTGGTCCCTGTGTTGTAGGAGATTTTTAGCCCATCTTTTCGGCTTCTTCTGCTTCAGTGGTTTTCTTCATGATCTTCTCTTTGTTCCTATCTTCTGGAACATTCTTTGCTCTCTTTTTGTAGAGGAGTTTTTCCCACTGGGTTTTCTCTTTTGTCTCCGGTTTACAGAGATTTCTTTGTTTTGGGTACCTGATTAGGCCTTGTTGCCGGGACCCATTTTTTTCTGCTTTCATAGTTGTGCTAGGTTAGCTTACCTCCCAAGCTTTTCTTAAGGGGGGGTGTTAGAGTAATTAATTGTTTATACTTATTAATTAAATCACTTTGATTTAATTAAATAAGTTGCCTATTACTCTAATTTTCTTAAGCTATCTTGTAGGTGCATATAATTAATATTTTATTAATTATATTGTGCAACCTAGCTTTTTTAGGCTTTAGGGCTTTTGTTCACCTTTAAGGTTGAACTCTTGTAATTTTTTTTTCAAACATTCATTCAATTAATCTAGGAATACGGTTTTTCTCTCATCTTGTTGAGTTCTTGCTTTTTCCTGCTTTTTTCGATTTCTCTTCAGCAGGTTATTTGCATGCAGGTGATCTTGGCAATCTGTGAAGTTGGTTTTCACAACTTCTACAATATTTATGATAGAAAAAGTACAAGTGGTGGAGCTTTCTTTTTAAGAGACAAACTAATTACATGGATAAGCAAGAAACCAAGTTGTATTTCACAATCTACTATTGAAGCTGAATATGTTTATGTTGCAATCAATTATTCAAATATTGCATAGATTAAGCTACTATTGGAAGGTATGCAAGAAGAGATAATTGAGCCCATTATTATTTATTGTGATAACACTAGTGCAATAAATATTTAAAAAAATCTAGTGATGCATGCAAAAAGAAAGCTTGTATCAATCAAGCATCGTTATTTGAGGGAGAAAGTACAAGATAAACAAGTGAATCTTGAGTATTTGAAGTCTAAAGAGAAAATTGCAAACATATTCACTAAGCCAAAATTTACTAAGTGAAGATGCATGTTGCAACAATTCATGGATGAATTGTAATATCTTTGTGGAGTTGATGCAAGAATTCACACTTTAGGAATATTTATGAAATTCTGAAGATCATTGTGATGAAACTGATGTATAATGTACATGCAAGGTACAAGGATAACTATAAGGTTTTTTAAGTTTCATATTGAAATTTATAATTACCTTTGACATTGTTGTAAAAGGGGAGAGAGAAACTATAAATGTGAGAGAAATAGTAAAGGAAGAGATAAACAATAAAGGAGAATATCAAATGGTGAAGTGTGCCTAAAGGGGGAGATAATTTGAAAAAGGGAGAAGAACATTATAGTAAGGAGAATGCTATGCAAAGGGAAAAGTAAATATGAAGATGGAACTGAACTAAATAAGATCATATCCAAAGGGGGAGAAATGTTGATGAAGATTGTTGTTGTTGAAGGTACATACCAAGTTACAAAGAATTTGCCGATGAAGACAATGAGCTACAAAGTTGTATTGTTGAAAATGCATACATTTTGTTATCTTATGTAATGTTTTGTAATGTAAAATCATAGGTTATGTATTGCCATCAATGCCAAAGGGGGAGATTGTTAGCCCCAATTGATAATGAAATTAATAATGTTATGAATGTATGCAAAAGAGTCATATAAGTTGTTATGTTGTCATTGATTTCAAAGTTTTAGTTGGCTAGACATCATGCTAACTCAGTAGAGTGCTATATTAATATGATTGATGAAGAGGATTTAAAAAAAGTATGTTGAAGATAGAGTTGATAAGTATGGTATTCAATAGGAAACATGAAGGAGTTGGATAGTGATAATGTAATGATGGTTTGATTATTTTATAATAATCATGTAATATTGTAATATATTGAGCTATGCAAGCTTAACTGAGTGACAAGGTTAAAAAAGGAAGATTGTATTCACCAAGTGACTATAGTGTTCACCGAGCATTTGACAAAGTAAGAGGGAAATTTAGTATTGCCCAAGCGAGTCTAGTACTGACCAAGTACTATATTACCTAAGCGAAATGTTATGTTCACCGAGTAACAACTAGAAGAACAAGATTGTAAAGATGGAATCTAAGGCCATATTTTGATGAAAATATGAAATGTTCAAGATGGTCAAAGACATGAGTCAAATTTGTTGCAAGCTCAAGGGATGGAAAAATTCAATAAGGATATGATGATGGAGATTAATGAAAGATAAGGAATAACATACAATTATATGAAAGTTCTATTTTCTATGTGGTTAAGTACATTGAATCTGAGATCGACGACTATGATTAAGTGAAAATAAATAGAAGAATCTAGAAGCATAGAGACAACTATTTAAGGAGATGTTCAAGATAATTTTTGGCTACTAGTTTTGATTGTTAAGGTGGTGATTGTGTGAACTATTGAAGGAGTTGAAAAAAGATAGTTGAACTAGGTGAACCAAGCAGAGTTGAGCAAGGAGAAAGAGTTGAAGGAGTGGATTATTCAGTCAAGAGAACATAGTGAAAAAAGATCAAAGTGGAAGATCAAAAAGTAGACCGACCAAAAAGGAGATCCGAACAAGAAAGATAGTGCTATACCTAAACAAATCATTATTACACTGTTACTTTCTAATCATTGTACCAAAAAATCTCATACATTGAGTGGACCTAACACGTGTATGAAATCCTATATGGTAACATCAATTAGTGTTGTTTGTAAGTCCTTTAGAGCAGGCCACTCTTTAGACAAGATCAAGAAGTGATAAGGTCTAGATGATCTTTTGGTTGAAATCCTCTAACAAGGTAAGATTAACAATGTGTTTATAACATTTAATAAGGTTGGCTCCTAATAGAGTTCACTTGAGACGAGTGAATTTTTTTGGATTGTCGGTCCTAGGTAGGTTTTCCTTTCATATGGTTTCCACATTAAAATATTGGTGTCAATTGTGTTAATTGTGTTAATGTTGTTATGTTGCAAGTTAGTTTACATTTTATTTTCATTTTACTGCAACTCAACAACAACTAAGTTTATGATTGGTAATAACTAAGTTTTTACTATTATTCAGTTATAACAAAATAGTGAATGAACAGTTTTGAGTAAAGCAATTGAATGAGTTATTTGTGAAGTTGAATGAATACACTGAGTGAAATTTTATGATGATTATGAATGTTGGTTGGTACTGAAGTTGTTAAAAGGGACTGTAGGATAACTAAACATAATTGATTCACCCCTCCTCTCAATTATCTAACATACACAATCACTCAATTGTAGGGTTATGTTGGGGATCATCTAGTCGCATATGAGAATAAAACTATATGCAATTCTCACTCTAAAACCTTGAAACTTTTGGTCTCGAGTCCTCTCCTAACCACCAATCCTACACCAATGAAATCATGTGTTGCATTTGTGTCTAACAAAATGATCATACATTGACTACAAAGATCTCCCTATTTCTTGAAGTAAGCCTCTCATTAGTGCTAGAAACTTGTGTAATTAGTTTATCACCCTCTTTCTCTTTTCCTTTAGCCTTAGATGCACTTTCTACTTCTCTTTCACATGATTTAGCTTGCTGGTTTACTTTTTTAGAATTAGTATCATTTGTTAAATAGTACTCAAACTTGTTAGAATTCATTTTCAAAGGGCACTTACGACTATGGTGCCATTACCCCAAACATAAATTATTATGATGTCATTTTTTTTTGGCTCATCATCATTTTTTTGAAAAGGTTTTGTTTTCTTGTATGATCCCAGGTGAATATATATTTTTTCCTTCTTTCTAGAAAAAATGCTTAGATGAGAACTTGTGCTTCAGACCAACAAGTTCCATACTCTTGGTGCTCTTCATGGCTTCCTATAAGGCCTGTCAATTGAAAGTTCTAATCCAACCTTGTAAAGACTATGGGAGTCCCTTAATGGAAAATACTACCAACTCCTTCTTAGAAATACTAGGAATAAAAACAAGCTATGAAAATTAACAACGTAACTCTCTAATAACCCATACTAAAGTTGTGCAAGTTCCTCCTTTCTATCAAAATGTTCAATCATTTTATTTGTAAATTCATCATAGACAATAATATGACGTTGAACCAACATCACTTGGTTGTTATACCATGACTTATTGACCATGCCATCGATATGTAAAGTAGTGAAATTAAATGCATCCTTCTCAATCACAAATAATTATCTTCTAAAACTATGATCTCATATATGTTCACCTGTTACTAAAAGAGAGTGTCATAGATTATATTAGTTGAACATTGCCATCAAAATGTGGAAAGCTAAGATTTCTCACAACTTGATGTAAATCCCTCTAACCCTGTGACACTTCATGCTTTATTTTCTTATTCTGTCGTGATCTCCATTTAGAAACTTCTCAAAAGAAAAAATATTCTAGATCTTAGGAAGAAGATTCATGCACTCTTCATAGTGAAACCTAATCTTATTGCCCAATGACCCTTATGGATCCAACATCTCATTATTTGTGGCTAGTGATGTCTCCCTATGAAAAAGTTGTAAGGGTCTTAAAATTGAACCTATAGCATGAGTGCATTCACCCTAAGTAGTAGTTTGTATCCCAACTTGAGTCCTTCTACACTTATCTCAATATGTGGTGTGTTGAGAGGTATGCTATATAGACACCTGCTATTTCATTTTTCCCAATAATTGTGACATCATGTGCATCATGGTATCAAATTTATTCTATGCTCAAGAATTTGGTTTGAGGGAACCAACACACCCTTTGTCCTCAATCATGTCACTTTTAATGTTCTCACTATAATTACAAAGGACCAAATTAATATATTTCTTTGAGATTATTTTCTCTTTTAGAACTTGTGCTGGATGCCACTAGATGTGATGTCCTTCCTTAGTGTAAGTTTGTTAATTCTTTGTCCACATCAAAGATTTTTTATTTATTTATAATTTTTTCATACAATGGGATATTTATAATTTTATCACACAATGACATCTTGATACAACCAAAGAATGTTATGAATGTGTAGGGACTCAAAATTGTAAGTGGATTTTGAGTATGATATTTGAAAACTTAATCCCTATAAATGCTTTTCATGTATATGTGTTCGATTGTCATTTTGAGGCCTATGACATTTTTTGGTGTTCCACACATTGCATTTGATATATTTACTCACCATAGGTCATTAGTTTGAAGTATCAAATCATTTGGTGAGGTGTTGTTTGGAGCATTTGAATAATATGCATTTGTGTCAAGGTGTCAAACAAATTTTATAGGGCTAGTTTGCATTTGACTATCTTGTACTAGGTCAAGTCTCATAACTCGCCACTATGGGAATGTCTATTAAGCATATCAGGGAACTTATGTTTTAGATTTCAAGTTTTTTTGATAGGTTTTGATAGGGTTTTGAGTTCCTCAAAGTTGGGTGTTTATCTTTGTCATGATTTTTCACTTTGTACATTAATTTGGAAAGCCTTGTTTGACAGTGAATACTTTATGACACATCGATTATTTTAAAACAATTGGTTATACCACTATGTTGTAGTCACTATGTTTCCATTTTGAAGCCTTGACGAATCCATTTGATAGGTTTCTCCATCCAATTCCATTTGCAAAAACTTATAATTGCCCAATTTTCTTTTATAACAATTTATCAATAGCCTTGTTTGAATGATTATAACTTTGACCCAATTGACTGAAATGTGAAAATTTCTTCACAATTGCATTCTAGAGGTCAATTAAGACATTATGTTTCAAATTTGAGTTCATGAAGAATCCATTTGATTAGTTTTCAAAATGTGATTCCGTTTGCAATTACTAACATGTTAATGCAAATCAGATTCATAGAACAATCAAGACACCTATTTGTGAGGTCATATCAATGGATCCATGATAGATGAGCCTAAATTGTTTTCACCATCAATTTAAACTCTAAAATTACTACAAGTGTGTCAGAATTCACTTGCACACTTTCCTAAGTCCATTCATTTTGCAATAATCACTATTTTGTCGAGTTGTCCAATTCTACAAATTTTAGTATCTGTCTTTGACGACTTGCCAAATGTGCCTTGTTATTTGTCACGATCAAAAAATGTACATTCGTATTCTCCATATAAAATGTAACAATGCCCCAATTTGGAGATTCCCAAGTGACCCTTTGACTTGTTTTTGAAGTCAGATCCATATGTGATTTCTTGTTTCTAACAAGCTGTTTGTAGGATATTTTTCGAAGAGGCAACTTTAGTGGTCAATATCTGTTGACTTGAATAAAGTCAATGGGCCAAAATTCTGAACGTATGATCTTTGTGGAACACAAACTATGAATGCAAAATGATAGGGTTAGATCAGGGGATGTCAATTTTTAAAGCTTGCTTTGAGGCCTCTCGACATGAAAGTAAACTATTTTCAGAAAATGTGAAAATTGAGTTTAATGATGAATAAGTGATTAAATTTGGTTTCAATCAAGTGTAAGAGTTTAGTGGATTAATTCAACAGTTAGGTGTTTGAGTTCGATTTTTTTTTTTAGCCGGACCCACTCTAGGGCATGACTAATTGCTTCAGATTGATATCATATAGTATATATGAAGATGCTCCTTGAGTTGCAAGTCTAGTGCGCAATTGTATAGATATGGTAATTCTTGGTTTGGTGATTTAAGGTACATATTAGGATTCTATTTGCTATATGTATTGGACACCTTTCTCAAATTGGAATGACCCAGTTGGACATTATAGCAATTGGTCTTTGAGCCATAATAAAACTACATGCAGAAATCAATTGTTCTATTTTCATGGTTGCATGAAGGAGTATTATGCAAGTTTAACTCCAATTGGGCGATAGCTATGGTTATCTAAAGTGGATACTTTTAATCCATTGAGTAAAATTGGGTCAAATGACTATGACCTTTCTTTCTTTTGTAAAAATATATGAGAGATTATTTTCTTTCCCCCTCTGAATATATTCCACTAAAGTTGTTCTTATGGCCTTACCAGTGATTTGGAGAAAACTTGAGTATAAGAGTTTTGAAAAATAAGATGGATTCTCAATATCTTAATGATATTGTCACAACTTCTATATTGTGGACACCGTTGAAGATTTTCTAAGTGAGAAGAACCCTCCTTTTATTTTTGATTTCTTCTGTACACAAGAAACAAGCGATTTGTTCCACTGTCAAAATTGTCAATTCATTTTCTTATCCTTGAAGCTGGCTGGTTGTGGCAGATGTGTCATGAGATCCAAATGCGAATATTGTAGAGTTCAAATGTAGGCGTTATTTGAAATTGATGAAGGGGCCGTTGTTTTGAAGGAACCGTGGACAATGATTCAAATAATGGGATGCAAGTATTGAGGATCAAATCAAAGCTGAATATAGGATGAACCCTTTTTCCTGTCAATTGAAATGGAAAAAAGTGTCATTTAGAGGCCACAAATTCTAAAAATACCCTGAAGTCTCAAATGGATATGTGCTAGGCAGAATATGAAATGTCTTTTTAAGGGTGTATGGAGCAGAAATTAGGAGGCAAATGTGCCTCAGCCTTATCATAACTCGTTCTTGTATAAGAGGAGGTGGTCAATATTCGGGTATGGGAGGACTAGACACCATTTCACGCAGAGAAGCGTTGCTTACTGCGGGAGGCATTTGTTCAAAATGTAGAAAAACTAATGGATTTGTTTCTAGGGAAGCCTGCCCAATCTATTCCCGTGAACTCAGGAAAAGATATGGATCGTTCCAATTCCTATTGTTTATCTTTTCCCAATCCACCCAACACATTTGCAATTTCTCACTATGCCATTCGCAGATCTTGATATGCAAAATGAGTAGAGGTAGTGATTTCGCATGCACGATGGAAATGGGGGAACACCTAGATCAAAATCATTTTGTTAAATTTGATTTGCAGATTAAAATAGAGATGCCTATTCAACTATCTTCGTTGGTTGTGTTGACTCCTAGTGAAGGTGTACGAAGAATTGTAGATCACGATGAGGAATATGGATGAATTCATTTGAACGGAATGAAGGATTTTAGCAATACAAATCTATAGAACCTGTAGGAACACCTGCATGCAAGAACCTGTCATAGAGAAGAAGACAAGGGTTTGTCTCCCAAAATATGAAAGAATATATTTATGAAAAAATAAAGAAGGAATAAAATGCACAAATGATCAATCCTTATAAAGTAGATCAGAATGACCTAAAAGGAAACTTCCTAAAAGGGAAAAGCCCATTTAATAATTATATTTAATTATTAAATAGAGATGCATAAATGTGAAAATTAAGAGGTAAGTAAAGGAAATAAAGGACATTATTCTTTACTCTAACAGGGGAGAAGGCTCGATGTCATTTGTTCGAAACAACAATGTTATGATTGACTTCATATATGGATGTCATTCTTGTTCATAAGTGTTGCCAGATATAAGTAAATTTTGAGTTTATATGTTGAATACCTTTCCAATTCTATCTGTAGAGGAAAAGAAAAATGCTCTAACTTGCCAAAGGCCAAATCTATGTAGCTAATGCAAAGCCTAATCAGTGGGTTGTGAGGAGATGTTGCAATGACCTTTTATACAGAGGAGAGATAACTGGTAATAATGCTGAACCTACTAGGGGTGTTGTTTTGAGATGGATAACTTGTATTTTATAAATAAAATAAAACATAACATTAGAAACACTGTTTTATAAGGAATGTGGTTAAATTGCAAAGACGATAATTACAGTATGAAGAGAGCAAAACTCTTGGAGTGGTAAATGAGAAAGGCCATTGAAGAGGATCAAGGCACACACACTATTTATATGAAAATGTTCAAACTAATTATCCCACATTGATGGCGTCATGGAATATTTTTCTATTTTTATGAAGAAGTGCAAAATTATCAATTGTCTAAAGCACTTGCTTTAGCCCACAAAGTGAAAATCATGTGGACCCACTAGGCCATCCTAGCGGTGATTGAAAAGATAAATTTTGGATAGCGACTCTGGTAATGTGAGTGATGATTAGGTGGGAAAATGGTGTGATGAAATGTGGCATTTAGGTTGAAGAGCGTGAGTTCTCAAGGATGAATCCGTAGTTGGCAAAATGAGTTGCAAAGATGTGTGATAGTTAAGTTTATGGTTGATCACAACATGTATGATCAAAGGTTGCAGTTAATGAGACAGATTGCGAAGTCATGACCAAGATTACGTGCCACACATCATGAGATTTGATCCATTGTTATTGCAAAGATGCGTGATAGTTAAGCTGATGGTTGATCACAACATCTATGATCAAAGGTTGCGGTTAATGAGACAGACTGCGAAGTCATGACCAAGATTACGTGCCACATCATGAGATTTGATCCATTGTTATTGTAGATGGCTGTGAGGTCACAAAATTAGTTGTGCACACATTCACAAGGTAAATTGGCAATTTGAGGTTATTGTTCGTGAGGTTGCACTAACCTCTACCCGTTAGTCACAACAATCAATGTATGGTTTGACAATGACGCCCCGAGGCTATGCAATTTTGACAAGTGACACGTGGGTCCCACCTGATATTGATGGGGCATAGTGAAAGGATTGACATGCAGACAAATCTGACTAGTTAGAGTGACACATGGGGCTTTGTTGGTAGTTGAGTAGGTTTGACCGTTTGGAGGGAAAAGGTAATTCAAAATGGTTTTAAATCAAATGTTTCAAGTGTATGTATTCATGGAATAAATTTAAAAGATAAATTAAAATATGCACATAGAGGGAGTGAGACCCACATATATTTCTTAAGCAATCAGATGAAAATCCATATAAAGGGATTCATCAAATCATAGTTTTTTGAGACCAATATGTACATTTCAATAGGACGATTTTTTATTATATAGTTGTGACTACATAATAAAATGAAAAATTTCAAAAATTTTAAGGGTCTGTTCATTGCAAGAGCTTGCAACTTCAAATGGGCATTTATGGTGTTATTTTTATCCAAAGATACAACTACTATATACCGTTGGAAAGGTCTCAGAACACAAGTTCCATTTTTGCAATCCAAACATGTGCATGTCCAACTAGGTGAATGTTATTCTTAGATTTGTAAAACAGGGGGCGTTCTCAACAAATTATTTTAGTTTTAGCATCAAAATCAGTTTTAGAACAAATAGTGAAGTGAGTTATCTCCAAACTTGGTAGGGATGACCCTAGTAGTGGTATTTTTTTATTGTAAACCATTTAGTAGAAATTTTTGCAAGAGTTTTAGCAGAATATTTAGCTTATTGCAAGCACTTAGTTTCTTAACCATTTGGGGATATTTTGATGAGTTTATTGAGGCAAATGATGAAGATTTGATATTCAGTTGGAAGGGGAAGATAGAAGAGAGATGTTTTGCAAGAAGAAGAAGATTCAAGTGGACACATGTCATTTTTAGATTAGATTCAAAATTCTTCTCGTTTCTATATCTTCTTTCTTTCTTTCATTGTATAGGGTTGGTTCCAGCCTATCGAGAAAGTTTCAAGATGTGATTCCACCTATTCTTCACCATTTCTCTCTATATGATTAACACATAATGAAGTCATAGTCATACTTCTAGTCTATTTTGTGTTTTTCTTGAGTTATTACATGCATCTTGATGTATTTTGTTTCAAGAAAATGAATACAAAGCAATGTTGTAAACATTTTCAATCTGAATCTTCTCTCCTGTGTCTAAGGTTTGCAATTGTCTGTGTTATGTGAGAAAAGAACAAATATATCAGTTGCAACTTGTTTAGGGTTGTATGCCTTCGTATATTTTGTTGTTAACTCAAAGAGTTAAGTAAATGATTGGTATATATTGACAGAATTGTAGTTCTAATGGAAGGATTCTGAGTAGAAAATTCAAATTGAAAGTCGATGTCTCTTTTACAAAGTAAATGGATAGATCATAAGGATCTTGATGTATGTTCTAGTTTTTGTAACACCCAATGAAAAAGACACTGATCATAGCTACATGATCTATATTTTATTGTTGTTTGGTTCATGGTCTTTGTTGAAAATTTTCAATATCAAATTGACTTTCCCTTTTATGTTGTAGAGCTAAAAGGAATTAGTTATACAATAATACTAAATTTTATTATCCTTATTAAATCTAAAACATGTAATTAACAAGTCTAATAACTACAAGAAGATAACCATACACAATAACACCGGTTTTGTTAACTAGGGAAACCCTTGATCAGAGGGAAAAGCTTAGTAGTAGACTTTGAATCCAAGTGAGGAGATTCCAACCATGTTAGGAGTTGTGTCAACCCAATTAGGAGTTGTAGAAGGTAGAAGGACTCACTATCCAAACATTTTAGGGGCAAGATCACCACAGTTAGTGTCCAACTGGCCTTTGTATTATTCTTGCTAGAACAATACTGAATGATCAACTATCCACTAGCACTCTTTGCCAAATATAATCACTTTTATCATTAAGTGTACCTTTTTTACACCAAACACTTCTCAAATCTCAATACCAGATCCACAAAATCACATCACATGAATCCCATAGATCACTTACATGTATTTGACACTTACAATTCACTTCTATACCACATAAATCCTTAATCACAAGGAAATAAATTTCCTTTATACCAAGTCCTCAATTAATTTATTGAGTTAGCCTTGAGGTTTTCTCTATTTACAATTACAATAGGACCATACTAAGATGAAATAATACACGTTACACTACATCTTTTTCATAATTACATAACACTGTCGGTTCACAATATTCACAAAACTTCACACATGCAATCTTGGAATTTGTGCTCATAATCACATCATCATCGTGATGTATTGAACCTCTTTCTAATTGCACCTAACTATATTCTATCCTTGTTAATAGATATAATCCAATTACCAAAAATCGCTTCTCAGGAACTTTGCCTATATACTATATTAGTAAGTCATGAATAACTATCACTAGTCTTTGACTTTCTAAATGCGCTCGCAGTCATGTCATCAAGACAACCTATAGAACATATCCTCAATTGTGTTTTATCTCATCTTCAATCCTTGAACCTCATGATCTCAAACTCTATCTGTTTCTCTATCATTCTTCACGTAATAACTAGTATGTTTACATCAATGACAAACACTACCATGAATGCAACATGTAGTCATATCAAAAATCTCCCAAATGCTTTAGTAAGATAATCCCCCATAACAATATCATCAATATTCATGCTAACAATCTCCCCTTTTGGCATTAATGGAAACATAGATGAAAAAAATCCATGTTCCAAGAATACCAAACATATAACTCTGCTACTGTACTATTTCTTTTCAAATCCTCTTCATCAATCAAATCAAAATCCTCAGAAACAACTATTCATTAGTGCTTTTGCTCCCCCATAGATATACTTTCTCTATTGACATCAACAATTTCTCTATCCTTTCCCTTATTTCAACACATTTTCTCCCCCATTTCAATGTACTACAAGATGTTTTTCATGTACATCTTCTCCCCCATTGACATCAACGACAAAGACACCATTATGTCAATTCTACTGCAAAAATGTCTTCAACAAGCTGAAGTGTCCAAAGACATTTTTAAATACTAGCGACCAAGAGTCCTTCATGACTCATCTTAAATATAGATACTCCTCCATAAAGGAAGCATCCAACATTCAGTCAAGACCAATAATAATGCTCTATACCATTGAACTAATGGAATCTCTACATCATCTACTCAAAAGTAGGTAGGGGCATAACCCCAATCATACCTCTCAAATACTCAAATGTATCCTTTAGAAAAGGCTTTGTGATATATGTTGGCTTTTGACTTTGACAAAAAATTAACAACCTTTTAAAAGCAGAGCAATACCTAGGAGTTAGCTAGAAACCATAATGGGTATTTTGTTAGACAAAATAAAAGGACCAACTGACAAGACTCCATGATGTCTTCTCTACTTTGGGCTCTGCAAAATTTAGGTGGGTATACCTAGGAAATTACTCTTTATCTCAATATGAATTCCCCTATAACAGATAATTTGGTCTTAATTCTTCTAATTCTAGGATTGTAAGGGAGATGATACATGACTAATCCATAAAACCATAAAACTCCATGAATCAAGTAAAGGCTCACTTTTCAAATCTTCAAAAATGAAACATTAAAAGGATGATTTATAATAGGATTATACTAGATAGATATTCCAAATTATATCAACTTTAATGGATGACCAATGCCTTATCTATTGGGCCATTTTCTCACAGGAATTTGACATTCACTATCAGATCTATCTTAACACTTTGTGGTAAGAATATCAATATACAATTCTAGATCCCATTCTTATCAAAATCCTCATTGAAAACCAGAGAATTCTTCCAATTTACATCAAGAATTTACATAACCCATTTAGATCATAAGAAGAATGAGAATTGAAATATAATTCAAAATGAATTACAACTCAGTAAACTTTCCTATTAAATCTCAGAGGATTAATTGGTAACAAAAGAAGAGACAATATCTAAAATGTATAGCCAAATTTTTGTGTCTTTGTATTACTTTCTTTAAAAATTATACAATTAGATGTAAACTCCTATCAAAGAAAACTTAAATAAACCAACAACTACTAACTTTTTTTATTCGATCCTTTTGGAAAAACATATACAATATATGGACCGACCCAAAAAATGAACTAGACTCATTCAAAAAATGATTCTTAGACCCTCACAACACATCTTGGAAATAATTTTTTTAGAACAAGGATTTCCAAAGGCTTCATATGGGAGGACACATGTTTAAAAACTAGATGTAACAATATTGTTCTACATAAGCGAATGATGGAATAGCTAAAACTTGAACAACTGTCATTCTAGATGTTCAGGATCAACTTTGTTGTTTGAAACAGGAGACTAGGTGAACCATAAAGATAAGGTATCTGGTTGAGATAGTTGTCCTTCCTCATCATGTTACTTTAACTTCTTCTAGCTCGCTTAGTCACTATCTCCATATGATATTGCTTTAATATCTACCACAACTTCCCAAAAGGTAATATCAGGCTCTTCATAGGCTTGGTGGCTCCTCTAATTGTATTCAAATCATTTAAACACTTATTCCATTTGACATCTATCGGAGCTCAAACCTTTGCAACTATCTTGTTGATGTCTGCTTCAAGCTTGTACAAACTATCAATAATATAAAAAATAGTGACAATATCAGTTTCACCATTGCTCTAATCAATGAATATTTTATGTCTCAAGATATTATCCATGGAATCAGACCATTCCTGCCACTCCCATAAGTTATTATTATCATCAATAATCTTCTCAATGAAGCCAAGTGTCCCATTAGCAATGGTCTTTATCTTATTGTTTATCAATTGTATTTTTCCTGAGAAGAAACTATTTAATTCCTTGACCTTGTCTATTATTTTTCCTTGTGGAAATGATAGCCTCTTTAGGTAATTATTTCTTTTTTGCCAAAATTGGGACAATCGTATCAAAGAATGATATGTACGGGCCCCACTTGGTAAATAATGGAGAAAGAAAAACTGGTGCTTCTGAGCATTGATACTCTTCTTGTAAAGCAATAAAACTACTATGGAGATTTTTTGAAGCTTGTTTTAGGACATTTATTTTGTGTGACAACATATTTTCTAGTGTCCTCACTTCTATTTCTTTGCCTATTTCTAATTCCTCCACTTCCATTTTTTGATCCATACCCGCATTTGATGCATCGATATCTGTTTGGGTGTCTTAATCTTTTATCATAGGGTAGAAGCAAGGAGTTGGGTCTCAATTCCATGGAAGTCCATGGATTGCGATTGTACTCCTTTAGAAATGGGAACCCGTTTTAGGCTCGGGCACCCGATCCTAGATTTACCCATTTTTTATTTTCAAAAAATGGGTACCTATTTTTGAAAACATAAAAAAAATGTATTTTATAAAAATGGGTACTCATTTCTAAAAAATTAAAATTTTATTTTTTGGGGGGATTTTATATGCCGATTTGACATTTTCAAAACGGGTACCCATTTTTTGAATTTCAAATAATGGGTACCTGTTTCTTACAACATTGGGCAGGATTTTTTTCTTTCAACTCAAATTTTGGTTTGGGATAGGCTTGGTCAGACCAAGCCTATGCCATGAACTCTCAAGATTTGGCTAAGGCATTGAATTGATAAATTCACGCCTTGCCATAATTTTTAGAGGGTCTCCTCGATAATTTTTTTTTATGAAATAAAAACCCATCAGAGCTCTCATTTTCCTGATTTCAGAAATATAAATTTTATAGTGCTATGATTTTATTTACTATTTTTGCATTATTTTTTAATGAAAGGTGGTACTCAAATGTAAAATAGTGAAGTTCACTAAAACTTTAAAAACTTTTTTATTTTATAATTTTTCTTAAATTAATTTATATTTCATCAATAGACATACAATTCTTTTGAGGTTAAAAAAAGAATTTTTGAAAAAAGTGAAAATTTGATCAAATTATGTGTCCGTACATGAGAGATTTTAAAATTTACCTTTATAGCCAATTAATAACTAATAAAAAAAAAATATTTAATAAAAAATTAAGGAAAAATATTGTCATCAATCTTAGGTGTATTAGGTAACTCCCTTTAAAAAGTTTTATGAAAATTCATTTATTTGTGTCAAATTATGGTGTTCGTACATGAGTGTGGTACGGTCCTGAAACATGCATTTTGAAAAAGTGGTTTTTAAAGATCTATACCAAAAAAAAAATCTATCTTGTGGGTACACAAATAAATTACATATTCAAAAACTAGATTCTGAAAACAAAATTTTTTATTTATAAAGTTTTTTTAATATTCAATCTCTAAATGCCTCAAGTTTTGACATCAATTGACAAAAAATTTCAAAAATAGGAAAAACACTTCACTTTTTGCCCAAAAGTGTGATCCAACTTCTTGCACTTACCCCATAGTAACTGGCCTTGTCACACTCTTCAAGGTTTTAGCCTCATTCTCTAGAGAAACCATTTTTCTGTTCCAACACATATGTCTTCTTAATTTATTCCTCATATTTCATCCTTGTCTTAATATACATGTTATAAGTTTCAAACAACTGTTCTTCCAACATGTCCATCTTTATTTTTCCTATAAGTGATACTGCATTCATCATATTGTGTATCTGGTCACTTGATGTTGTAGTGACATTCCATAATATCACATTGCCTTGGGGTGAGTCTCTAACTTCCATAAGTGTCAGTTTATCAAAATTAGAGGCTATACTCTAGATTGCCATTATCTTAGTGTCAATATTGAAACCAATCCCCTACAAATCTCCAGTGATCTTAGTCTTCTCAAATAAGATAAATTTACTTTGTCTTTTGATCTAGTCCATCATAAAAGATGAAATTATCTCCCATCTAGGGAAGAGCAACATTTCACTTCTCTTTGACACCTCTCTAGCTTCATCTATAGTGAGGGTTTCATTGTTTGGACCATATTCTTGTAATTTTTGTACCAACTCTACCAAACTTCTCTTCTAAATTTCCTGGTTGTAATTGTAGAGATAATTCATTTTGCTTAATCCTAAAAAGAAAAGATTTGAACTTCTCAGAACTAATGAAGTCATCATCCTCCATAAAAATCTTGAGCTTGTATAATTCCGTCATCTATCATCCTGGCCTAAAGCTCAAGTTTATTCGAGATTCATTCATTATCAATGGCCCACTTTATCTAAAAGTTGTGCCTGATATCATCAAAAAAATTTCTCCCTCTTGGCATAATCTATAGGGCCTATTCTCTAGCTTTTCTTCGTCTTTCAATCAATTTCTATCTTTTCCTACCACCTTGAGCCCAAGAAGAAATTTCTTGTTGCTCCTCCTTTTCATCAATTTCAATTATAATATCTTGCTTAGGGACATTAGGTTCTATTATGTTTCTAATCTCTAGGGGAACTTAAGACATTATCTGATGATAATTTTGGATACATTTATTGAATCTATCCAAATATCTATCCTCATGGTAAAAGCCCTTGAAAGAAGGATCTATTCTTTTCATTTCCTCATCAATTTTCATTATTACCTTCCACTTTAGAGTTTTATCACTCAATTCCTCTATCTCCAAACAATCTATGATCACATCTTCCTCCCAATAAGGGTTTTTAGTGGGTAAATTGTATTTTCTCATTTGTTTTAGGGCATGCCTAACAAGGTCATTAAGATCATAGGTCCTAGCAAGAGCTGAAGGAAATAGAAATTCTCTCATAGATTCATCCAATTCTTCTGTTGCATCCTTACCTATGGTAAAATCCCCAACTTCAACACTTCTACATACAAAATATCCTCTTCTAATTGTGTATCCTTGATATTTATGATTCATCATAATCATTTGCCAAAAGAATTCAATGATTACTATTCTCTCTGGAATGTATCTTGGTAAGAGATGAGGAGGTTGGGGGCATCCATAAACCCTTATGATGGAACAATTTTCATAAAGAGAAACACTTCCTCAATCACTTCCCAACTTCCTATCATCATCATAACATGTAGAGGATATAATTAACATTCTAACACCCCAAGGGACTCTCTCATTTATATCACCTAACATATTTGAAATTGGAATGCACAAAATCATTGTAGAAACTAAAGAATTTGAATAAGGATAGACTATTTTCCATACCCTAGTCCACCATTCATGTACTGGAAATATTTCTCCCATCTCCTCTATTCCTTCAATAAAATCAAGATTTATGTACCCTATATTCATGTACAAGATGATATGCATTAACAATGAATAATGGTGGAATTTGAAATTCCCCATTTCTCTCTTCTATGCAATTGTGATCTCATTGTGCATAACATTAATTATATGGGTAACAAAATTGTATCCCACATTATGGTGCCAATCCTGTATAGTTAAGGCCATTATATACATTACTAGGAGCATTCATAGTTCCATCCAACTCTATCACCTTGTCTACTCAAAAAAATGTATATTAAAAAAATCCAAGGGCATGAGGCCTCCTACCTTCATAGGGATTTCACCCTTTTCTTTTCTGGACCTTGGGGTGTGCCTCCTCATAACCCTATGAGTAAAGAAACTCTTATGATTCTTGAAAGTCTCATCAATTTTTTCTTGTTCAATGATCTTATTCATAGGCCCTCCTAGGTCAAAGAATTCTATGAATGTCTCTCTATCCAGTATACACATGACACTTCTATCCTTTTTGTGAAACCCATGGGTCACAAGATTATATGGTTTTATGAGGGATTTCACCAAATCAACATCAATAATGACTTTTGGAATAATTAAGTTGGCCAAATTTCTGTTCTAGGGATTTGAAATTGGCAGCTCACATAACCTATTGTTATAGAAATAACAGAATAATTCATTACCATTCACTTTTGCTACCTAAGCATCTCTACATAAACTATATGGATCTCTGGAGATGTGTGAACTAATTGATTGAATGTTTGTTGACCCTGGCAGAAAATATACCCATTCATCAGCATACAAACTTGCTATCTTCATTTTAGCTTTCTTAGTACTCGGAGCAAATTCCTTGATTTTTTACTTGAGTGACTAGCTTGCCCTCCTCTTGTGCCATGTTTTCTTAATTCAAAATCTTGAAACACTTCTCTACAATTCAATCCTTTTGAACAATTTCATGCTCAATCTCTTCTTGGCTCTGAACTTCGTGAATGCTGTGAATCAAATTCTGTTATATCACTCCTTTAATAGTGCTTGAGCATGGGAATGACATTATTGACATTTTCATGGCAACATGCATGATTTTTTTTGAAAATTCAAAAAACTAACATATTCATAATTTACAACACTTGTACTGCTAGTATTTAAATATTGTTTTACCCTTTTCAGGCAATACTTCTCATTTTAGCAATTATGAAATCATAACAGTCATTTTACCTCTTTTATGTTCTATGCAACGACCACACAAATCCTTAGAACTTTGAGTTGTTCACTATGTCACGAGGTTTATTGTCTAATGCTTATATCTTGCTTACGACCACACGAAACCCTTAATCTTTGATTTGCAGTTAATCTTCACACTTAGGTTTTAAGACATGTAAAAGAGATAACACTTCTAATACACCTTGTCGCTGCTTGCTATTGCTTTATACTTTTAATTGTGCAATTGTGTGTCAACCTTGACTTCTTCATCTCTTAGTTGTGTCACATGTTGTCACCTATTTGCATTAACTTAATTCCTAAGTTGTGAAGCTAAGAACACTTTAATCTCCTTGTCTTTGGCTAACAAAAACATTAACACCTTTAGTTTATGATTGCATGTTATACCTTTAGTCTGAGTGATCACTACTTCACTGCTTAATCCTTAAGGCTTTCAAAAAAGCCAGCAAAGTAATGAGCAAAACCAACTTAAGCTTAGTCTCTCATTCGTGGCTTCTATTTTTTCATTACAACTTTAACCACATGATCAAGTGATAACCAAAACCTCATAATTTCTTAACTACTTCTCTAGTTCATGACTATCTATAAAATTATATTCTTTAGTTGTGCGACTGTGTGATCAAAGCTAGTCTCCAGATCGCTCTCCAATAATAACTCTTAAGTTTTTAAGTTGTGAATCTATGAACAGTTTCTCTAACACTAATCTCCACTTCACTGCTTAAATCTTTATGTTATAACATAATGTGCTATCTCTAGATGCCTCCATTTGTCACATTTGTAAATTGTCTTGAGGTTGGAGATCTAGCGTGAATTCCCTTTTCGCATCTTCACCACTTAAATCCATGCCTTCATTCTTAACCATGACAAAGCCACAAAAATTTTTCACTTTAATTGGGTCGCACCTTTTCTGCTTGAGCCAACCATTTTTAATAAATTATGGAGACCTCACGATCACTAAGAAATTGATTGAGTTGCACCATCGTGCCTTAAAAAAGGTTAAAACTTGATAAGGTAGAGATATAGAGATGAGCCTTGGTTACACCATTGCTACTTACAATTTCAATTTCCCTTTTAAAGCGTGAAACCTTTGGCATATTTACTTAAAAATTAAAAAGGGTTAAAACATGAAAATATGCATACGAATTTGAAACTAGGGTTTTTTCTAGGAAAATCTTTGCAACATGAAAAAATGCAAACCCTAATTGCACTATTTAAACTAGATTTTCATAATTGGTTCTTAAAATTTTGACATGGTGAAAGTATAGCCCAACAATGGCTCTATATGGGGATAATGGATAGCTTACATCCATATAAGGATTCTAAATCTCTAGGTTAAGCAGACCACAAACATGACAACATTTTCAGAGAGTTACGCCCAACAAAATAAGGAAAACATAAGATACATACAAGGATTTAAAAATGTACAAGGACCTAGACTATTGTTCATGGAAAAACAAGTACTTTCAATAGAAGTAACTCTTCAGGAATTGCCCATAAACTAGCAATTCTAGAATATTTCCTAACAATTCTTTGACAAAATAAGAATCCTCCCCCCATTTCTCATGAATCAGATATGAGTCCAGCAAGATAGGGTCAAAATTACCATGTTTACCCTTGTCTTCCATTCTAGCATTCCACAATAATACCAAATATTCTGATTCAAATTTTCTCTCTACAACCTTCTTATCAAACAAATGTTTCATTTGTAGTTGCAACTTAGCATTTTTGGCAGAGGCTTCTCTCATGTGCTCACTCAATCCCACCGTTTCATCAATCCTCTCTTGCATATCATCTGTGATATCCTCATCATACACTTGCATGTAGTTGTATAAACTAATCAAGTTGTTTTGAAGCATTCTTGCTTGAATTCCATACACCAAATCAAAAGGTGATAC
Organism: Cupressus sempervirens; assembly: GCA_028749045.1. Classification (NCBI taxonomy): domain Eukaryota; kingdom Viridiplantae; phylum Streptophyta; class Pinopsida; order Cupressales; family Cupressaceae; genus Cupressus; species Cupressus sempervirens. Next base: position 566,856,042 of record CM053792.1, read on the forward strand.
ACCTATTACTTTCTTGATTGTTACCTTGTCAGCCCAAACTACCATAGGTAATTTGGAATCCCATACCTTTTTTTTGTCATCCAATGTTCTTTTGATGATCTTCAACAAAATTTTATTGGTAGATTCAACTTGCCCATTTCCTTGTGAGTGACGTGGAGATGTTGACCTTGTGATGCCATACTTCTCACAAAACTATATAAACTCATATGATTTGAAGCACGTGGCATTATCAGTTACAATACTCTCTAGACATCCAAATCTAGTGATTATTTTATTTAGCAAGAAATTGTTCACAACTTTACTAGTGGCTTTTTTGGTAGGAATGACTTCTACCCATTTGGTGAAATAGTCAGTTGCCACAAGAATCCATGAATACCTAGTGCTAGACTTATTTTCTATTTCTCCTATGAAATCCATTCCCCACTGCTAGAAAGGTGCTTGAACTTCTAGTGACTTCAAAGGGGTATTTCCAAAAAATTTCAGCTTACCAGCAAACCTTTGACAAGGATCACATTTTATGACTAAAACATGAGCATCCTTGAATAATATGGGCCAACAAAAACAAACTCTCATCACCTTTTGAGGTCTTGTTTTAGCCATATAATTACCTCCACATACTCTTGAATGCATCTCAATGAGTGTTTTGGCCAATTCTTCATGATTAACACATTTTAATAGTGCTCCTTCAAAGTTTCTCCACCATAACCTCCTATCAATAATGAAATATTTGATTGTTTGCAGCTTGACAAACCTTCTTTCATTGTCAGTCAGATTGGGTGGAACTTCCATACATTGTAAATAATAAATGAAATTTTTATACCACTCACATTCATCCATATCACATGTATATGGCCGGTGGTATTCATCTACAAAATTTATTTGATTTGCATCCAACTTAGACTAAGCCATTAGTTTAGCCAGTCAGGACCTATCACTAGTTTTGTTATTTGGATCTCAACATTAAACTCCTAGATCCTATTTATCCATCTACACCTCCTACCAGATACCTTTTATTGGGAAAAAAAATCCTTAACAACAACACTAGGAGAAAAAGCTAAAACAATAGTACCAACCAAGTAACACCTAAAAGCTTTGACTTCTTTTACAAGAGCATATGCCTGTTTCTCATTGATATCATACTTAAGTTCTCTAGGTTGAAGTGACTTTTTGAAAAATGCAATTGGTTTCTCAAAATATCCTTCATTATTTTGGAGTAGAATTGCTGCAATAGAATGGAAATAAGTAAAAGAAAAAATGTGCATTGCTTTTGTATAATCAGGTGTTCTAAGCATTGGGGCATTCTTTATTGCATCCTTGATTTCTTGGAAAGCAATTGATGGTTCACCTTCCATATGATTTTTGCCCCTTTCTCAAGCATCTTAGATATGGGTCTAATAATCTCAAAAAAGTTACAAATATTCTTAAAAATTTACTTGGCCAAAGAAATATTGGACACCTTTGACATTCTTTAGTTTTGAGACTTTATCTATTGTTGCAACCCTATCTGTATCAATTTTCACTCCATCTTTAGACACTATGTGGCCCAACAATTTTCCCTCTGTGACTTCAAATGTACATTTCCTTGGGTTCAAGGAAACTCCATATTCCAAAGCTTTCATAAATATTTTCTCCAAATGTTTGCAGTGATCTTCTTTCTTGGAATAGGCTATTAGATCATCTTGGTAAGAAACCATGAATTTATCTATATATTTTGCAAATGCAACATCCACGGCTCTTTGGAACATAGATCCTACATTGATTAGGCCAAAAAGAATTTTGACATATACATATGTTCCCCATGGAGTTGTAAAAGTGATTTTGAACTGTTCCTTTTCTTCAACTAGCACTTGGTTGTAACCAAAAAAACCATCCATCATAGACATCAACTCAGAGCTAGTAACCTGTTGCAACATAGCTTCCATGTTTGGTAAACCATAATTATCTTTAAGGGAAGTAATATTGAGATTTCTAAAATCCAAACACAATCTAATGTCACCATTCTTCTTCCTAACAAGCACTAAATTGGATACTCAAGAAGAATGTATTATGGGCTTAATAATGCCCCCATCCCTAAGCTTCACCAACTCTTCTTGCATTTTGGGGGCTAGTGTGGGATTAACAAACCTCTATTTTTGTCTGAATGGTTTGACATTCTCTTTTAATGAAATAACATGCTAGAACAAATCTTCCCTATAAGCTTTAAGATCATCATAAGACCATGAAATTACATGTCTAAAATTCCTTAACAGATCAGCTAAGGATTTTATTATAGTAGGGAAGAGAGACTTACCTATATACACCTTTTTGGGAGACTCATTTGTTCCAATATTAATCTCTTCAAACTCCTCTGGATTTTTGTCTTTGACCTCTAAGTGAACCTTGTCTTGATTGTCAAAGAAAAAAACCCAGAGGAGCTTGAAGAGATTAATATTGGAACAAATGAGTCTCCCAAACAAGTGTATATAGGTAAGATTCTTTCCTCTACTATAAGAAAATTCTTAGTTGATCTATTAAGGAAAAATTAGACATGTATTTGCATGGTCTTATGATGATCTTAAAGGTTATAGGGAAGATCTATTCTAGCGTGTTATTCCATTACTATACTTTTCTATGGTTTTATAAATATAATGCTATTGCTAGAACTTATATGTGAAAAATGAGATCATGTGTGTAAATATCGGTAGATAAATTACTTTATTCCTTCAAAATTTTATGGGGTAGGTTCTTATAGCCATATACCATGAGAAAGGATTAGTCTATCTATGCAATCAATGCTTTCTATGAGTAATTTAGATAATGCATATTTTAATATTTGGCATGTGTACTAATATCTTGTAGGAACAAGTCGAAGAGAACTAGGAGCATAATCAAGGGAAGTAATGATAGATTCACACAGAAACCCTAAACCAATAGATCATTAGAAGATTAGGTCAATGCAACTATCAATTACTCATGCAAAAATCTAGAGTTATGATGTGATACATTTGATGAAGACTTGTTCAATCAGGAAGAACATGTTCTATGTTGACGTGTTTCATTAATGTCATTGCTAAATCTTTATTGTTGAAGGATTCTAGATTTAAGGACGTTAGTTTTCCTTTGATGTTATAAATAAATTGTTGATTCAAACCTCTAAAGCTAGTTTAGAAGTGATTTTAAATTTCAAAAAAATTCAATAAATAATCTATTATTCTTAGTTTGTATTGTTGATGGTTTAATATCAATATGGAATGACATTGTTACTTCTTGGCATATAATCTTGAGTTCATAATAATTCACTCATTCAAGGGGGTCCACTTGGTGAGCGAATCTTATTAGTAGGAGCAATCTTTCATTTATTTTTAGATTATATATAACTATGTTGCTTTTGCAACCATTTGTTACATAATTGTTGGTTGTTCTTGCAGAAAAGGCAAACAATGTAGAATCATGTTTGTATTTCAATTCCCACACTCTAGAGTAGTTTCTCAATTTTATACTTAAGTTCAATAATTTAATTTCCATTTAGTTTAGTATTTTCACTCCCATATTTGTAATGGAAACTAGGAGGGTTTTGAGCATATAGTTAACATATACCATTTCAAGTCCACATCCTAGGTTGATAAATTAAACGAGTTCAATGGAGAATTTGGATGCTACTTAAGGATATCCAATATATAAGTCATGAGTGTAAGCTCTAGTTTCCAAATCAACCATTCAACCAAGAAAATGGTATGCATCCTAGATGAAGTACTAAGTTGATAAAGTTTAACACTAAAGTGAAGAGTAGAGCTCAAGTAGAAGACTTTTTGGACTTTATGAAGTATTTGCATGAAGTGAAAAGTAATGTGGAAGACAATAATCAAGAATATATAGAGAGAGAAGATAAGAAGAGAAGACATAAAACTTTTGAAGTTGCAAATGAAGTAATGGTACATCTAAAGAACAATAGATTTCCAGTTGGGACATATAGCAAGCTAAAAATGAGGAAATTTGGGCCTTGTAAAATCTCATGGAAATGCCTTTGAAGTGGAATTAATAAAGGACATGGATATTTCACTCATATTCAACATTTTAGACATCTTTTAATATTTTGAATCTAATGAAGAGACAATAGATAATCTTGATTATCCTACAAAGAAGACCGATGGAATTGAACGATTCTTGGATACCAAAGTAAGAAAGAGCACTAAAGGAAAATAGTAGAAGGAATGTCTAGTTTAGTGGTAGAATATATGAGTTGAAGATAGTTCTTGGATATCTCAAGTTGAGTTGGATCTTTATGATTATTCTCATACTATTAGGGATTCTTGATGTGGATAAAAATCCATATTTACCCTAGGTGTCTAATGCAGGAGAATCTTGGGTTCTTTGGAAATATTGCATTAATCAAAATATTTGTAAGTTTTCTGTACTAGTTTGATGTTCATGGGATAGCGCTTACTATTTGTATTATCTCTTTCTATGCAATTAGTTACTTGATGTGGATCTATCATGGATTATTCCTCTATATTCACAAAGATTAATTCTATCTCACTAAATAGTTATCTTCTCCTTTCTTGAGATGTGTTCATTTCCTTGCATATCGAGTAACATGTGGTAATTGACTTCTGTGAGAATTTTGTGATTTCAAGGATTTCTATGGCCTTGGGGATCTTGGATCATCTGTGGACCTATCTTTTTTCTCACAAAAAATATTTTTCTTAATTGTGTGGTCACTGATTCCCCTTTGCAGTAGGCTATATTCTATAATAATATCTTTCAAGCCAAATTATGGCCTTTGTGGCTATATATTTGTGATCTAGGATGAGAATATGTAAGAAATAAGTTAGCAAGAAGAAATATAGAAGTATTTTGGCTCCATAAGTTCAATCTTCTAAGATTATTGATTATAATTCAATTATATATGGTTGTAACTATTAGCCAAAATGCCCCCCTTCCAAATATCTGAATTTTGATGCCAAAGCCCACCTAACAACCACTTTCCATATTAAAATATTCAAATGCCAATGGAAATATGAAATAATTTGAATTAAAACCTTATGTATTTTCATATTCTCTTAAGTTTTCTTTTGGGGCTCCCAGATTTTTCTGTGCTATCAGATCTTACACAAATCTATGGCAGGTGCTTTCTCGCTTCTTCAAAGTGAATGACCTTTACATAAAGCGGGCAAGCATGTCATTTCCATGTGGTGTATGGGCCCTGTTTCTTGTGAGTCACCTTTTTGACCATGATGATATGCCAATATGAGTTGGAATATGACTAGGGTTCTATTGGTAGTCGCCTTCCCGCATTCCGTCCTTCATCAGACTTTTTGACAATGCAGGCAAGTGATGTTGTGACAAATGGAATGGTGGGTCTGTCCTCCTGTGTGGGCCGCTAGGGTTTAAAAGTGGTGCCAGTTGGATGCTAGGTCATGCAAAGGTGGATATTGAGTGGTCCATGGGCCCAAAAGGTAAAAGGATAGGTGCAGTAATAATGTAGATTTTCATCGATCATCGATCTTCCATAGATTGATGATCATCATTTTCCCACATCATGGAATTGTGAGAACTTTAGACATTGTGGGGAAGCACCAAAAGGACACATTTCTTTACGGGCTTGAGGAGATAAAACTACAGTTAACATTAGTAGTGGGTTGGTAATTTTTGTTGATTATCGCAATTAAGTTTGAAGGTGGTGCAATTAGTTTAAATGACATGGTTAAATGTGTGAAGACCTCATGAGGTGGTAGAAAGATAAAAGAAACCTGGTCCACATGGTGCTTTTTGGTTGTAGAACTTGGTTGACCTGCTAACCTTGCTAATTCATGAGCCAAAAACAAAGGGAAGAGATGTTTTCTTGTACGATCCAATCTTCATGATCGATTCCAACCACTTTCCAATGAATACCATGCCTAGTGAATGAAGGAAAAAACTCCACCATCTCTGATTTTATCCATCTACTTGGTCAGAGTGACTTAATGGAACTCTTCTATCTTCTCAAGGCTCTATTTTGGAAAAATGTTGGATTTCATTGTATTTGAATCTGTGCCAAGATTAGATTTTCTCCAGATTTGTATGATTGTTCTCTACAATATTAAATGGTAGTGGTTGAGTTTGGTTTAGGACATAAAATATCTCAATTATGCATGAGCTGTAAAGGAAATTTTTGTAATCTTTGTAAGAGTTGACTCTTCTCTATTTTCTCTGATATTGCTCTACAAATTCATTGTAAATTCCCTTTTCCTCTGAATCTATATGACATTCTACCTTATCTCCTCTAGCCATTGATGTATTGTACAAGACCTATTTGCCTCTCATTAGTGTATTGTGGATATCTGCAATCTTGCATGACTGTATCTCTTTTTGGCCTATGAATGATATATAAGTGAATTCTCTTCTTCCTTGTGTCATTTACTTGGGTTTTCTGATCTGCATGTGATTTTTAGATTAAAAAAAGTCTGGATGTGTATATCTTTTTGGTGTCATGATGGTTTAAGTGTGCATGTATGGGCAGAGATTGGTTTGAACACTCTAATTTGGTTCATCACCCCTTAGGTTAGAATAGGCATATTTTCTTTCTATACATTCCTTCTCCCTTTTCCTCTCCAAGAGTATTTAGGTGCACCCTGATAGAAAAAGAAGCCAACTTTCTCTGGAGACTAAACCTCATAGTTCAAGTCCCATAGCTTGGAGGTTATTTTCATGTTCCACAAGGTTGTCATTAGGAAAAAAATTTGGACAATGGTATAAAATTTTGTGACAACAATAACTAGATAGACCTTATGCATAACACATTGTAATAAAAGTGTCTCAACATATCTGTGTTGTAATTAAGATATTTGGTCGTTCTTCTTTTTCTAGTTGTGCTTCTATGTGTAACTCTAGCAAGGTGGTTGGTGAGTATTTCCTTGTTCCTTTTGGAGCTACTTACACACACACACATACATAACTATAATTATTACTATATTAATCATTAATGATGAATAGGCATGTCCCATGAAGGGATGTCTCTCATTGGCCCATTCTCAATATAAATGCAAGAGATCACCACCTTTATAAAATACATATATTATAGATGGTTCTATGACATTTGAATTGATCTTAAAATTTAAAACCAAGTCATGATATATAAACATACAATTAATAATAGGTGTGATATCTTTCTTGATAGAAAAATCATTTTCTCATAAATCTGAAGATGTAGCAATAACCTTGACTTATTTTATGCCCAGTGTTTCTAGGTAATCCCAAATCGCAATTCCTAATTGGAAGAATGATGAATTTTATGATAGAAGACTATGGATGATGGATTTATCATATATGAATCATATGTAAGTTTTTTCTATTCCAAAATTTCTTTGAATCCCACATGACCTCCTTGTAATGATCTTCTAGTAGGAAAGAATGATACAACTAGTTGTAGGTGTGAATGATGTTGATGCATGGTGTCTTAATTGGATCAGATATGTATTGACATGTCTTTGTTGCATAATATATCAATAGGGTTAATGATTTGTCATCGGACATGGCTTAGTTGATGCCATCTCTCATCAAACTCTATGATTTGATTACAACTGGCTCCATATCTTTAAGGATGCCCATGCACAAGTTTGAAATTTCCACACATGCAAAATAATTTCTTCTAGAGAGCTAAATCCTTAAATTCCTCTTTAATTTGTTTATGATGTCAGACCCTTTTCCTAATGGATACTAAATTTCATTAGGGATATTAACCCCAACTCATCCACCATACATCATTGATGGTCCATTTAAATTTTATAAAATAATAATAATCTAGATGTAGTGGTCACCTTCATAGAGGAACACATCACAACTAGGATTACAAAACTATTTTCCTTGTGTGAGATAATGGTCTAACATTTTCCTCTTCTTAGCTCATGATCTAGGCCTATCATAATAAGGTTAGACTGAAATTCTCAAGTGACTATTATTTGTAGGGTAACATAGTAGAAAATTTAATGAATATGAATCTCCTAGACATAATCAAACATCATCTATAGAAGAATCACTAGGATTGGAAACAAAATCCTATATGCTCTCTATGTGGATTATTTGAGTAAAGGCTGATCTCAAAATTTCTTCTTTCTATTAGACCCAACTGATATTGTAGTTCATAGTGGGATATTGTAAGGTAATTATGCTATGAATGTATGTAAGAGATTCATATTAGTTGTTATATTGTCATTGATGTCAAATTCTTAGTTGGCTAGACATTATGCTAACTTTAGAAAGCACCATATCAATTGATTAATGAAGAGGATTTTGAGAAAGTATGATGAAGTCAAAGTTGATATGTAAGGTATTCAATGGGTACTTGAATGAGTAGACAATGATTATGTAATATTGGTTTGATTATTTTACAATAATGTATTGTTGAGAAATATAGAATATCACAAGCTTAACCAAGTCACAAGGTTAATGAAGGGAAACTGTATTCACTAAGTGACTATAGTATTGCCTGAGAAAATACAAAGGAAAGAAGAACATAGTGTCACCCAAGTGAGACAATATTAACTAAGTTCTATTTTACCCAAGCAACTGTAATGTTTATTGAGTGACATCTAGATGAACAAGTTTGAGAAATTGGAATCTAAGGCCAACTTTTGATAGAAATTTGGAAATCTTGAGAAGGTTTATAGCGAGAGTCAAAGTTTGTTGCAAGATCTACAGTGGAGAAAATTAAAGGAGGATCAGATGAAGGAAAATGAAGATGGATAAGGATGGACACAAAGTTCTATGTAATGTTATATTCTCCATGTATCTAAATTCATTGCATGAAGGAATTTAGTTGTAAACATAAGATTGACAATTATGATTAAGTGAAAAAAGATTGAAGGATCTAGAAGCATTGAGAAATATATTTAAGGAGGAGAACAAGACAATTTTAGGTTGGTGGTTTATAGTGGCCAAAGATTTCATTGTGATGCTGTTCAAGAGTTGATAAAGATGAAGGAGATTTGATTGAAGGAAGCTGTGAAGAGCAAGGTCATTGAAGGAGAATAAATAAGTGTTGATCCAAGTGAACTAAGAAGAGTAGAGAGAAGAGAAGAATAAGAGTTTGTGGAAGAAAAAATCATTTGAGTGTGTAAATGATAGAGAAGGAGGAAGAATAGAGATATGGAAAAGAAAAGATAGTTGCTATTCTTAATATATCACTTTTCACTTTAACTATTTGACCATTGTAGGAGAAAATATTAGAAGTATTGAGTGGATGAAGCTAATGATTTTATTATATTTTTTTTTGAGAGTTGATGAAGCTAAAGGAGATCTGATTAAATGAAACTATGGAGAGTGGAGTCATTGAAGGAGAAAAAAGAAGTGTTGAGCCAAGCAAATTGAGAAAAGCAAAGAGAAGAGAAGAAGAAGTGTTTGTGGAAGACAATATCAATCAAGTGAGTAAAAGAAATAGGAGCAAGAACAAATATCTAAACAAGAAAAGGTAGTTGTTATTCTTAACATATCACTTTTCATTGTTAGTGTTTAACCATTGTAGTAGAAAATCTTAGAAGTACCAAGTGGACCTAACAAGTCTATGAAATCCTATATGGTAACATCAATTAGTGGTATTTTCAAGTCCTTTAAATTAGAAAATTCTTCTTAGTTCTAGACAGGGAGTGATAAGGTCTAGATGATATTTTGGTAAAATCCTCTAACAAGGTAGTCTCCTAATAGAGATCACTTCAGAAGAGTTCTAGGTGAATTTTCCCTTAATAGGGTTTCCATGTTAAAATCTTGGTTTCAAAATTGGATGAATGTTATTTGTGTTACAAGTTGTTTTATGTGTTTTACAGTTTACTACAACTCAGTAATAACTCAGATATTGCTAGGAAATAACTAGAAATTTACTGACAGTCGGTAATGTAAGGAACAATTTGATAACAATTTGGAAAGAAGTGGATGTATGAGTTAAGTAGTAAGTTGGATGTCTACCAAGTGATTGAATTTATTAAAGTTATTATTGTTAATATTTAAGTTTATTTGATGGTGTTGAAAAGTTTAAAGGGACTATGAGATAACATGACATAATTGATCCACCCCGTCTCAATTATCTAACAATTTGGTATCAGAGTTGAGTGCTTAAAGAATGAATTTTAAAGGTACTTGAGTTAATGATCAATATGTATTTAAGAGAGAGCCACCAAAGTTGAACAACGATAAATTTTCCTCATGGCAAGATCAAATGAAGTTAAATCTTTAAGATATTGGAGATAATGTCACACACTAGTTAGATGATGAACATGACACATGTCTTGGTCCCTTGAATATGGAGAAAAGAAATGAAAAGAGGAATCATGATAGTATGATGATAGATATTTCATCTTCTCTCAATGATTCTAAATTTGATGATGTCAAAAACTGTGCCAATGCAAAGAAAATATGGGATAACTTGAAGATTTTTTATGGAGGAGATGATAATGTAAGAAGAGAAAAAGATGGAAGCTTGAGGGACAAGTACGATGACATGAGAATGAAAGAAGGTGAAAATTTTGCACAATATGTGAACCTAATCAATGATGTTGTGAGTGCAATTAGAGCTGCCATCTTGGATTCTGGAATTTGAAGTAAAGTTTTGAGAACTCTTTTTCCTATTTATGCTATCAAAGTTTTATCTATTAAGTAGGTAAGAGCTATGCTTGGTAATGATATGGCACTTGATGGTCTAGTTGTTTGGTTGATTGCATTTGAGTTGATAAATTATGATAACAATATTGTTAAAATGGGAAACACTTTTAAGTCTTCACTAACCATCAACAATCCAAGGAAAGAGAAGAAAAATAAATAAGAAAGTAAATCTAAAAATAAATATGATCTAAATGGGATTGAAGCATTTTTGCAAGGAGGATATCAAGAGGTAAAGGTAAATACAAAGGTAAACTTCTTTCAATCTATTTCAAATCTAATAAGGTTGGTCACTTTGCTACTAAATGTCCCAACTGAGGAAAATCTAATAAGAGAAATGACAAGAAAGATTAAAATTATAGGAAGAATAGAAATTAAAAAGAAAAAGGAAAGAAGTCACACTAC